>CM061277.1:13000000-13195000 GCA_030848825.1 Tadarida brasiliensis | reverse complement strand
GTGAGATCTTCAGGTCCCTGGATGATGTTCCTGACTCTGCCTGGAAGGTGAGTCCTCAGCTCATCGATTCACTGGGACCTTTGAGGGGGACTATCAAACCCACGAGAGCCAAACAAAGCCAAGTTCTGCATCACCACCCCCCACCCCAACCTGAGCCTCTGATTCTGGAGGTGTGGGGTGGGGTCTGGCTCTTTGCGTTTTAGCAAACACCCAGGATGACTCTAAAAGCAGTCAGTGTCAACCCATATAGCGCCTTTGTACAAAGAAAAGGTGCCCCTTCGTCAGGACACTATACTGCCACCTGCTGGAGACTTTGTGTAATCAATATGCAAATCTATCATGATCCCAACGCAGCTCTTAAGAGTTGTGCAGTGTACACACCTGCACACACCTACCTGGCCACCTTCTCCGCACAACTAAGGTGTTGGAAGTCTGTCATGATGCACAGTACCCAATTCAACAGTGGGGGCAATGGGTCAGGACTCCCAGTCCAGTACCTCTAAGGAATATTATATACCACCTTCAAAACTGCTAACTACAAAGGTGCCCCTGGAGATCCCGCCATCCAGCAGGTGGTCAGTATAGACAGGGTACGGTGGTTGTAGATCTAGATCTTAGTTCTGGGTCTACTACTTAATGAGCCACGTGCCCCGAGGCAAATGGCTTACCTCTTGGACCTCAGTTTGTTTGCGTGTCAAATGACGGTGAGAACAGCACAGCCCTCCTGGGGTTTCCAGGACGCAGTAGCTGCTCAATAAGCAGAGGGAGCAGCCAACGCCAGTCAGCATCCTCTCTCCTCTGTCCTCCTGGCAGGTCTCGGCTGCACTTCTCCTTGGAGGCTGGCTGCTGTGGGCCTTTAATGCTCTTCTCCTCCTGTCCTGGGTCCTGGCCCCCAAACAGCTGTGCCCAAGGAGGGGCAGTGGCAAAATGCCGGGGGTGCAGGCAGCTGCAGGTAAACCCACTGTCACGCTGTTAGCATCGCAGACAGGTTTGTGGAACGAACGAATGATGAATGGAAGAGAAAAACGTGTGAGCAGAGTCTGGCCTCCTGGCTCAGATCTTGGAGATAAACCCTAGGACTGACTGTAGACTATTCCTGGTCCTTCAGCGAGCCAAAAATGGGGGTGGGGGATGACATCCTTAACATCGCCCTCTCCTGCCCTTAGCTGAAGCCAGTCCTCACAGTCTGTCCCCCTTATTTGTCTTATCCACCCACTTTACATCATCTGTACCTGGACCACCACACCCAGCTGGGCAGGTTGTACCCTGCATGAGGGTGCCCAGCTGAGGGCTGACAGATGCTGACATCTGGCCCATGTTCCATTTGCCAAGCTGTGGGGCTGCAGGGCTACATCTGGCCTGAAGGGTTGCTTTTTCTAGAGACCCCTGGTCTCTGGATGATCTAGCCCAGGCTTTGGTGGCAATCATCACCCAGTTAATTATCCACCATTCTCACCGGCCTCAGAACAATAACCACCTCACGGGTCCCTCTGCTGCCACCTTTGCCCCTTAGAATCTGTTTGCCACACACTGGCCAAATCTGATGTCCTGTTAAAACTGACATCAGATCCTGCCACTCAGACGGGTTTATCCACCCTTCATTGACTTTCTGTCACACAGAGTGAAGTCCAAACTCCTTACGGTGGCCTGTGAGGCTCCACCTATCAACCCCCCATTCTCTCACCAACCTCACCTCCCACACCCTCTGCGGGGCTCAACGTGCCCCAGCCACCCTGGCCTGCTTTCTGCTGCTCATACACACCAAGCCGCTCCCGCTGCCTGCAAGTCTGTTCTCAGGTCTTCACTTCTCTTGCCTCCCTACGTCATTGATGGCTCTGCTCACGTATCTCTGCCTCCGTGGGGTCCTCCAACGGCCTCGAGGTAGGAGCTCCCCTCTCCTCAGATTCTCCTTCTTCTTATCTTGCTTTATGCTTTGCACAGCACCGACGACCGGAGACCTCTTATCTGCTTTCCTGATTACTGTCCATCTCTCCCCACTAGAACAGCAGCTCCATGAGGGCAAGGATATATCCGTCTTGACATCACCAGCACCTAGCACAGTGCTTTGCACATCATAGATGCTAAGTATTGGGTGACTCAATGACTGTAGATTCAGTCCTTGTCCTAGGCTTGCACAGTGGCTAGTGGGGATGGGGTACATCAGGCATTTATAACTCAAATAGATATTTGGCACAATAGGGATAAGCACAGGGTGCAAGGAAAAATCCCAGGCGGGTGGGGAGTGGTAAAGAAGGCTTCCTGGGGGAGGTATCACTTGAGCTGAGTCTGGAAGGACAAGTGGGAGTTAGCCAAATGTGGAAGGGCATTTCAGGGAATGGGAACATCAGGGGCAAAGGCGTGGAGACAAGAGAGCGGGGCACATGTGGGGAACGGCAAGAAGACCAGTTTGGCCAAGAGCAGCAGGGAGGCTGAGGGTTCACCTGATTCTCTTGCCCAAGGTGAGGAGGTGCGGCCCATTTCCTTAGTATCGTCAGTGCCCACCACAGCACCTCTGACAGTCTTGATGAATGAGTGGGTGGACTGGCGAATGAATGAATGAGTGGGTGGGTAAGTGGGTGGATGAACTGGTAAGTGGATGATGGATCTATTCGTGGATGAATGGATAAGGAAAATGGGTAGACTGGAATATGAATGGAAGAGGGGACGGATGGATGGATTGGGGGCTAAGTGGGCAGGTGGTTAGACATTTGGATGGGTGAATGGATGGGCAGATCAAGGGATGGAGAGAATGAGCGGCTCAGAATATGGTTGAATGGATGGATGAGTAGATGGACAAACGGGTGCAGGGTAGTTGAGTGACGGGTGGATAAAAGGCAAGATGAGTTATCACGACATTGACTTTGCATGGTGACAGATGGTTACTAGACTATCGTGGTGATTACACTGTAAGGCACATAAATGTCAAACCCCTATGCTGTACACCTGAAACTAATATAATATTGAATGCCAACTATACGTTAACAAACACAACTTTTAAGGACAGATAGGCTGGTAATAAGAATGAATGATGGACGAGTGGGGAAGAGGGCGAGTGAGTGAGTCCCGCACGGAGGGTTAGCCAGAAGCCCTGACCGACATGCTGGTTTCCTCTGCCGTCTCCAGTCACCACCACCGCTGCGGGCCTGCTGGTTTTCCCCCTCGGCCTGGCCTCCCCATTCGCCAAGGAGGCCTGTGGAGCCTCCTCTGTGTACCGCAGCGGACAGTGCCAGCTGGGCTGGGGCTATGTGACCGCCATCCTCAGCACAGGCCTGGCCAGCCTCCTGCTCGTCATCAGATGGCCCCACACGACCAAAGCACAGGGGAGGACCGTCCGCTTCTCCAGCGACACGGAGAAAATCATCCTCATGCCAGAAGTGAGCAAATAAAAATTTCCCGGGAGGAGCAAAAAGAGCCCACATTACAGCTCTATGAAATCACCACGTACCCAGGTTCAAATCCCACCTCTGCAGCTTCCTTGTGACCTCAGGCAAGCCACTTCACCGCTCTGGACCTCAGTGCATTCTTCTGTAAAACGGGAAGTGTGTGAAATACTGCCTACCTCATCCGGTTGTTATGATGGGAACTCAGGGAAACTGAGGTCACAACCAGGAAATCATTCCTATTTGGGGACCCCTCTTGTGCATGGACCTTGGGGTACATGGTACACTGTTTGCAAAATGGCCCCAGTGACTTCCCTGCCTGTATCCACACCCCTTGTCTACGTCATTTTCCAAAGCCTCCCATCAAGTGGAGTCTCGTTCCCCATCCGCTGCCTCTGAGCTCGGCCATGTGCCTTACTCTGACCAAGAGAAGGTGGCGGAAGTGACCTGCCCAGGTCTCACGCGCCTCGCACACTTCTGCTTGCTCTCTTGGAAACTGCCATCAAGGCCCGCACACACGCCTGAGCTAGCCTGCTGCAGGACAGGGACACAGAGCCCAGCCTCCCCCACTGCCCTCCCCAACAGCCAGCCACGTGTCAGAGGCCGAGTCGCCCGGTTGGCGATCAGCTGATCACAGACACACGTCCTGCCGAGACCAGAAGAACCTCCCAGCTGAGCACGGCCCACATTGCTGAGCCACAGAATCACAAGCTAAATAAATGTCTATTTCGAGCCACTAGATTTGGGGTAGTCTGTTATGCAGCATTACTTGTGGGAACAGCTGAGGTGCAAGGGATGCAAAGTGATGGGCCTGCCTTGAACGTCGGGAAAGACCAGGCAGCTGTGGTGAGAATCTGTCCCCATCTGGGTGTGAGCCAGTGGGAGGACAGAGTCTTCGGAAAGAAACATTTCCTTCTTTCAAATAAAAAAAATTCCCTTAAACACAGAAACAGAAACAACCCGAATTCACACATTTCTCTGTTTATATATATTTTTCTCTATATATAGACACAACTCTTCAGTAAACAGTTACAAGATATGCTGGTAACACTGAGAAAAGGAGGGCACTCCACAGACAGAACGACTCCCACACACTCGAGTCCAGGACACGAGGACACACGCGACATACGGGGACCTGAATAAGCACAGAGAGCTGAATAAATAGCAGTTCTTCCGAACCACAGCCACGGACGTTCTCTGAACACGAGAGAAGGCGGAGGAGAAATCTTGTGCTGTGCTGTGACTAGTCTGTCAAAAATAAATAAGAATCAGAGGGCCTGGGACCTGGGTCCTGCTAACACAATGTCCCCTGTTTTGAGCAGCTCTGTGGCAACATCCACTTCTCTCTGGAGGGGACTGTGCCCGTCGTCTCCCATCTCGGGAAGCTGGGGACCGGGATGAGGAGACGCACGCTCTCCGGAAGCAAGGGCCACCTGGGCCTGTCCTCTCTGCCCAACAGGCCCATGGGGAGGTGGGACCCAGCTGCACCGGAAGGTGCTGTGCCCGCGGGAAGAGCCTCCCCAGCACGCAGGGCAGGATTCCCCGGACTCACGCACCCCCTGCGTGAGCGCTTCAATGTGCTTGACGTGGCTCCTGCCCTCTCCGAAGCCTACTGCCATTCTTGGGGAGACAGTCCCCCTGGCTGTGTTCCTGATGCTGGGGCATTCTCAGAACAGGCCGCAGACTGCTTGCCTGAGGCCAGGTGGGTCTGTCTGAGGACAGCGGCCCTTTCTAAGCAGACACAGCCGGAACCACCTCCAGACCCAGCGCCCTGGAAGTCACACACCTACCCTGGCTGACTCCGTCTCCTTCCTCTTTGTCCTGAGTGAGCAAGGGCACTTGGGGAAAAGCTGGCCTCCCTGACCACGTGGCTTCACCCACACACACGTTTTCCAAGCTCCTGCAGCACCAGACCTGATGTGTGGAAGGAGAGGCAGTCTTTCCTAGGGGGCGAGGACGGGGACAGGATACTGCCCTACCCCGGCCGGGGCTCTGGGCAAATCCCAGAAGAGCCTCGGACTGCCTCACGCCTGCAGACACTCCTCGGATGCCACTGCCCTGCAGGAAGATACCTTTCTGGAAAAGAAGTCTCTCCCGGAGTCAGGCAGAGGAGAAAAACGTGAGAATACAACCAATGGAATCCCAGACCTCCAGGGGAGAGGTGTGCAGGCCTCCCGTTTGCCTTTTCTAAAGGGGAGGGAGCCTCAGGACACGGGCGGCCTGGGGAGAAAGAGAACGGTGGGAGATACATTGTAGCCCCTCCTCTAAACCCATGGGTCTCAAATGGGGACATCTGGCAATATCTGGGGACATTCTGGGCTGTCACAACTGGGGTGGGGATGAGGGTACTACTGGCACCTGGCAGGTAGGGGATGCTGCTCGACACCCTACAATGCACAGGAGGCCCCACCTCCCCACAAGATGCCGCAGCCCAAATGTGCGCAGTGCCGGGTGCGGAGGGCCTGCGCCACGCCGGTGCTCCAGCCCTGCCCTGCCACAGCTCCGAGGCCCCTCGGTGCAGAGGGAGCCCACAGCCCTCTCCTGCACCAGAGTCCCAAACAACCCCATCCCCGAGTCTCCTCGGACAGGATGGTGTGGAGGGATGGGGGAGAGAAGAAGAGAGAGGAGACCACTCTGGAGGCCCCGAACAAGGATGTTCCCTCCGTCCACCACCAACTGCCGCAAAGGAGAAATCCCAGACACGGGCAATCTTTGGTCAAACAGGAAAACTAAGGCTGAACTCAAGGGGCAACCCCTCGACCCCACCTGCCCGGCGGCCGCAGCCGGGCAGTCTCTTTGCACAGAAGTCCATGTCCATGAACAAACACGAAGACCTGGCTCCCGGGGTGGCCGGGAGGGAAAATGGGCAGGACAGGCAGGCGGCGGCTCGGCTGCGGGAGCCTGGACGAGGCGGCCCTCACTTGTTCTCGATCAGAGTCTGCACCTTGTACACGAGGTCCCGGGCCAGCTTCAGGATCTGCTTGGTGTTGTGTCGCTCGGCCATTTCTGAAAGAGCAGAAGGCAATCTCTCATGAGCCTCGTGTCCATCCTCGGACACCCTTCCAGCACCCGGAGGGGTCTCTGGGGCATTCCTATCATTGTCATCTAGCTTCATCCCCAGAGGGGCTCTGGAAGCAGAAACCTTGGGGAAGGCCAGCACCTCTGGGCCTCAGTTTCCAATCTGTAAAATGGGATTGTAACTGTGAGAGCAAACGAGATGATGTTGGTTCAGTGTATGCTTAAAAAGGTTAGGTCTTCCCATCCCCTTCCTGCAGATGCAATGCCTGGGAACTTTGTAGAAAGCAAGAGAGCACACAGTAGATGCTTAGAAGGATGAAGGGAAGGAAGCAACAGGAGGGGAGGGGGACAGAAAGCAAACACAATTTTATCAAGAGCCACACAAAATACTCAGACCTTGAAGGCAGAGTATCGTGAACTCAGACATATATCATAACGAAGTCGTTTACTATAGGAAAGAGGCAGTAAGACCATGGTACCCCAACTGGGTGCCAAGGCACCTCAGAGCGCCACTGTGAACTCAGAAAAACTTTGAGGGAAACACAGCAATACCCCACATCTGTTGAACACTAGCATTAGTGAGTTCACAACTACATTACATTCCTATAACGACTTTCTAGCTCTGCACAGCTAGCTGTTCAGCAAAGCAAGTGCCACGTGAAAATCACCTGGCATGGGAAATGAAGGTGTGATGTCCCACCTGATTCCGAGGTTTGAGAAGTGGGCAAAGTCCAACAGTGCACACCTCCTATGAGTAACTGTACTGGTTAACATCAGGGGCAGCTGGGTGAAGGGTATCAGGAACACTTTGTACTACCTTTGCAACTTTTCTGTAAGTCTACAATTATTCTAAAATAAAAAACTTAATAAAAAATAATAATGTTTCCAAGGGAAGGTCACGGATGGCTTTTTCCAAAACCGTCTTTAGTTTTAATAAAACATCACAGGCAGTAATAACAGTAACAACGGCTTCCTGCTCTGGGCCCCTCGTACGGGCCAGGCGTCACATGACGGGCTGTGTTCACATCTCACTTAATTCTCCCGACGTCTCTGTGACCGAGGCCTGAGGACTACTTTTATCCCCCAAGATCTGAATCCCAGAGACAGGAAAGACACGGGCTCAAGGCCCCCCAACTCCCGAGTGCAGAGCTGGGATCAGAATCCACACCTTATCTGACCCCTCGGCCATGCCTCTCTCACTTCGACTGCCTTCCTTTGCCTGCCTTTCCTGCACACGGCGACCCTCTGAAGCAGACACTGTCACCCCATCTCACAGATGAGCAAGCCGATGTTCAGAGAGAGGGGAAGTGACCTGCCATGGGTGCAGCTGGCTAATGGCAGAGCCAGGGTTTGCCCGGAGCTTGATTTCAACACCCATGCTCCTTCGTTTTTGTTTTTGTTTTTTAAATCCTCACCCGAGGATATCTTTCCATTTATCTTCAGAGTGGGAGAGAGGGAGAGAGAGAAACATCGATGTGAGAGGGACA
The DNA here is from genome assembly GCA_030848825.1 of Tadarida brasiliensis. Taxonomy (NCBI): domain Eukaryota; kingdom Metazoa; phylum Chordata; class Mammalia; order Chiroptera; family Molossidae; genus Tadarida; species Tadarida brasiliensis. The sequence continues at coordinate 13,187,115 of CM061277.1, read as the reverse complement.
CATCGACTGGTTGCCTCCCACAGGACCCTGAGCAGGGCCGGGGACGAACCGCAGCTGAATTACATGCTCTTGACCAGAATCGAACCCGTGACCATTGGTCCTCAAGCCGATGCTCTAACCGCCGAGCCAAACTGGCCAGGGCCACCCATGCTCGTTCTGCCACATCGCTGAGAAAAATGCATCCTCAGCATTACAAGATATCAACTCATCCTCTGGGAAGAGACCCAAGGAGTGGGCAGAAGCCCCCTCCGTCCCCCTCGCTGTGTGTCAATCTCAGGAAATCTCCATCCTGCCTGAGGGCCCAGGAAGGGGCCCTCTAGAAGCCCCCACCCCTCAGCTGAGACCCTGGGCATGGGGGTACCATTAAAGAATTTGATGATGTCTGTGAAATCCATGTTGTTCTCCAAGATGATGTCACGGTAGACCTCCACCAGGGCCAGCGCGATGAATAGGACGTAGTGGGTGGATGAGACATGTTTGGCTGCCCAGATGGTCTCCCAGACAGAGAAGACATCGTCATACACGAGTTCTGCCGAGACATCAACACACACACACATGAGGACAGAGTCAGCCCCAGAGCTCACGGTGCTGCCCGCCTCTGGGAAGATCCCGGGCCAGCTGTGCTCTGGGCTTATCCTGCTGCAGGGGACAGAGCTCAGGCCAGGAGCGGGGAGACCTGGACCCGTCATCTGACCATCAGAAGCTTCAGTCTTCCCCATCTGCAGAACAGGCTGAGCACATAAAGTGCGTTGTAAGTTTCCAGCTCTGACACTCTGCAAGTGGAGGGACTGAGCATGTGCAGGTTTCACTGACACCGACCTGTCCCTGCTCTGCCCCTTGTCCAGTGTCCCCTCTCCCCCTGTATCCCCCATCTCCTTCAGCACCCATGGGGGTATCTCCCCTCCCCCTGTACACAGAGCTGGCTGCTGCCTCTGGGTCTAGTGAGGAGATAGAATAGAGCGATGGTTAAGAGCAAGACTTTCTGTGTCCAATAAACTCGGTCTGAACCCCAGCCCCACCACTTACTAGCAAGGAGACCTTGGGCCAGTTACTCTCCTTCCTCATCTCTGAGTGGGGTGATGCTGACAGCAGTGAAAGACTAACAGGATAAGTCACCGACACGGCTCAGCTCTGAATGAACCCCTCCACGTGTCACACAGTACTCTTAGCATCACCCCAAATCTGTGCAATAGCAACGTACTGCGCTATGCGTCATTTCTAAGTCCCATGTGAAACATGTCCCCGGGCTCCAGAATCCTCCGTTTCTGATAAGCAGCATGATAGAATGGAAGGAAACTGGCCTTAGGAGACTGGCAGAGGTGGGCTAGATCCTGGCTCTATTCCTCCCAGCTCTGAATTCGATTCTTCTCAGCCTTAGTTTCCTCATCTGTACAATGGGGACTGTGACTATACCTACTGCATGGTGTCACTGCAGGATAAGGCAGGTGAACCAATATCAGAACTCAGTAAATGGGTGCTACTCTCTTCCATTGGCTTTTGCTCTGTGGTGTCTTTTCCCCTGAGGTCCTGCTACGGACAGTCTGGGAACAAGGCCCCAGTTTGAAGTCTGTACCTCGCTTGAAGTCCAGCAGGAACCAGCGGTAGCAGAAGTAGAAGTGAGTGTAGTCCCCATTCTGATGCATCAGCTCGAAGAGCTCCGAGTCCAGGATCTGTCAGAGGAAGGAAAGGTGGGCATCAGCCTCCTGGGAAAAGGCCAGACCAGAGGGGACAGCGAAGAAATGATGGTCCATCCTTGTACCGGACACCAGACAGCCCTTACCCACCAGGTAGAGTGAAAAATGGGCAAAGGATTCAGAGTGGGAATCAACCTAGCTCAGCCTCTCAGTCGTTTCTCCAAAACGAATACGCAAATGACCCATAAGCACGTGAGAAATTCTCAGTGTCATGAGTCATTAGGAAAATGCAAATCAAAACCACAATGAGATGCCACTTCACACCCACTAGGACGGCTGTAACAAAAATGACGGACAGTGCCCTGGCCGGTTTGGCTCAGCGGTTAGAGCATCGGCCTGCGGTCCGGAGAGACCAGGGTTCGGTTCCCGCTAAGGGCATGTACCTCGGTTGCAGTTTGTCCCTAGCCCTGGTTGGTTGTGTGGGTGGCAGCCACTCGATGTGGCCCTTTCACGTCGATGTTTCTCTCTCTCTCTCCCTCCCACTCTATCTGAACAACAACAACAACAACAACAAAATGACGGACAGCCAAGTGTTGCCAAGCATGTAGAGAAACCGGAACCCTCGTGTGCTGCTGGCAGGGGTCCAAAGTGGCGTGGCTGCCATTCCACTCCGAGACATCCCCACGAAAACGTGCACATGAACACACAACAGTATTCACAGCAGCCAAAAAGTGGAAGCAACCCAAGTGTCCATCCACAGATGACTGGAGAAACAAAACTGGGACAGCCACTCAATGCCATGTCACCCGGCAATGAAAAGGAAGGAGGTGCTGCTCCAGGCTACGGCGTGGCTGGTCCGGGGGAACAGGACGCTGAAAGAAGCCCCACGCAAAAGCAACATATTGTGTAATTCCATTTACGTGGAATGTGCACACACAGCTTTATTGAGATGTCATTCACATGCCATAAGATGGACCCTTTTTAAATGTACGATTCAGCACACACGCACAAAACACACCCAAACATTACTTGGAGGAAAAGGCCCGATACAATCAAACGCCCTTTTAAGGCCGGGGCCGTCTTCTTCACTGTGTGGTCACAGTCTCTGGCTGGGCAAATGCTCAGTGAGAATGACTCCGGTAGAACCGATAGGAGCTGTTAAGGCTGAGCTGAACTGAGTGTTCTGAGCTCAACTCAGCTGGTTGAGTGGAGTTGAACTGACCTGAGTGAGGTAGGGCTGAGTTACTGAGTTGAGTTAAACTAGGCGTGGCTATTATGTTGAGCTGGGGTCCGTTGGGCTGAGTTGGAACAAGTTACACTATTGAACAGGACTGAATCCTACCTGGATTAGTGACCTCATGTTGGCAAAGTGTGTGTCCATGGCGCCTCCGTGGGGGAAGTTCTGGTTCATTCTCTTCATGAGCTCCGTGAAGCAGCTGAAGGCGAGGGCCTCTAGGGACAGAGCACAGGAGAGACCATCGGCTCCGCCACTGCCCAAGGAACCAGTGGTCTCAAAGTAAAATAACGTCGAGAAAAGCTGCTTTGAGAGTCACTACGTATATTAAGAAGCAGCTCTGAGAAGTCCTGCAATAAAGAAATCTGTTCCATGTTGTTTAACCCAGTGTTTTAAAAATGTACTTGAAAAGGGTACCTTTTTTCTCTTAACACCCAGTAATGTTGGGGAAAGTTCTGAGATTTCCCAAGGCACAGTAGGATCTCATTCATTTTTTAAGACTATTTTTTAGAACCGTTTAGATTTACAGAACAATTGAGAACAGAGTAGAGAGAATTTCCATAGGCGCCACACACCCAGTTTCCCCTATTACTAATGCCTTATGTAAGTATGGTACATTTGTTATCATTGATGGCCACTGATAATATATTATTAACTAAAGTCCATAGTTTGTGTGTTTTTGTTTTATTTTGTTTTGTTTTTTTCTTAATGCCTCTTAACTGTTTCAAGAGCCCAGCTGGGGCAACACACCACACACAGTTGTCATGTCTCCGTAATTCCACCTGACTATGCGAGAGTCCCCGGCTTTCCTGGCTTTTGATGACCTTGGCAGTTTTGAAGAGTACTTGTCAGGTATTCTATAGAATGCCTTTCCACGGGAATCTGTCTGATGTTTTTGTCACGACAAGACTGGGACTCTGGGTTACTGGGGGAAAGACCACACAGGCCACGTGCCATTACAATCACGCGCATCAAAGGTCAGAGCCGGCAACATGATGCGTGACAGCTAATGGAGACCTCGGTCAGCTGGCCGAGGCCGTGTTGTCGGCCTTCCCCACTCACAGCGAGTCTTTCTGTCACTCCGCCCCTTCCACACTGAACTTCTGGAAGGAAGTCACTATGCAACGTCCATGTCTGAAGAGTGGAGAGTTAAACTCCCCATTTTTAACAGCCTTACTGAGGTTCGCATACCATAAATTTCCCTATTAAATGGACGAACCAGTGGTTTTAGTACACTCACACTGTGTAACCCGCAGCACTCATTTCAGAACATTTTTGTCCTCCCAAAAGATACCCTGCGCACACGAGCGGTCATCCCTCTGCGCCACTGCTTGTCAACCACGAGTCTGTTTTTGTCCCTAGACGTTCCTAGTCTGGGCGTTTCGTGTAAGTGAATCAGACTCTGCGTGGTCTCTGTGACTGGCTGCTTTCACATTCACATACAAGTGTCTCTATGAACATGTGTTTTGGGGACATACCTATGAATGGCATTGCTAGGTCACAGGGTAACTCAGTGTTTAAGACTATGAGGAACTGCCCGGCTGTTTTCAAAGTGGCTGAACCGTTTCACAGTCCCACCAGCAACGTGTGAGGCTCCAGTTTCTCCACAGCCTCTCCAACAGCTGCGTTACACTGTTTCTACTCTGGCCATCTCAGGGTGTGACGTGGACCTCGCTGGGGTTTGGATCGCATTTCCCTACTGACGAGAGTTAGAGCATCTTTTCACGTGCTTACTGTTCCCTTGTACATCTAGTCTATTGAGAAATGTCTATTCAAATCCTTTGCCCATTTTAATTGGGTTATCATTTTATTGTTGAACTGTGAGAGTTCTTTATATATTTTGGCTACAAGCCCCTTATTGTATACATGATTTGCACATATTTTCTTCCATTTTTTGGGCTCTCTTCATTTCCTGATGATGTCCTCTGAAGCACAGAAGTTTTTAATTTTGATGGAAATCCAATTTCTCTATTTTTCATTTTGTTGCTTTATGTTTTTGATGTCATAACTAAGAAACCACTGTCTCACTCAAGGTCGCAAAGATTTACGCCTATGTTTTCTTCTAATAAATATATAGTTTTAACTTGTATGTTTAGGTTTATGATCCATTTCGAGTTAGTATTTTTGTGCAGTGTGGGGTAGGATCCAACTTCAATCTTCTGTGTGTGGATATCCGGTTCTTTCAGTATCATATGCTGAAAAGACAATTCTTTCCTCACTGAGTTGAAACGTCTTGGCAAGTTGTCAAAATCAACTGACCACACACGTGTGGGCTGATTTCTGGACTCTGTTCTCCTCCACTGATCCACATGTCTATCCTCTGGAAGCACCACACTGCCTGAGTACTGTAATGTCGTGGTAGGTTTTAAAATTGCAAAGTGTGTGTCCTCTAACGTTTTCCTCTTTTCAAAATTGATTTCATTATTCTTGAATTTCTGTATGAATTTTAGGGTCAGCTTGTCAATTTTTGCAAAAAAAAAAAAAAAAAAAAGGCAGCTGGGGTTTTGATAGACAATGCACAGACTGGGAGAGTACTGCCATCTTAACAGTGAGGAACAGGTCTTCTGATCCATGAACATGAGATCTTGCCATTTATTTAGATCTTTAATTTCTTTCAATAATGGTTTTTAGTTTTTGAATTACAAATCATCCACTTCTTAAGTTAAATTTATTCACAGGTATTTTCTTCCTTTAGATGCTGTTGCAAATGGAATTACTTTCTTAATTTTATTTTTGAATTGTTCATTCCAATTGTATAGAAATACAATTGACTTTTGTATAGAGATCTTGTATCCCACAACCTTGCTGAACTTATTAGTTCTAATGTAGTTTTATGATTTCCTAGGATTTTTCTATATGCAAGATCATGTCTTCTGCATATAGATGGTTTTACTTTTTAACGTCTTTTTCTTCCCTGTTTGCCCTTATTAGAACCTTTAGTGAAAAAAGTGAACATCCTTGTCTTACTCCTGATCGTAGGGGGAAAGCAGTCTTTCATCTGCTTTTGAGTGTGAACTAACTGTAGGTTTTTCATATGTACCTTCTATCACGTTAAGAAATTTTCCTTCTATTTCTAGTTTGTTGAGTGTTTTTATCAAGAAAGGGTATTGAATTTTGCCAAATGCCATTTCTTTGTCAATTGAGATGATCGTGTGTTTTTTTGTCTTTTATTCTATTAATGTGTGAATTACAATAATTGATTTTCAAACCAGTGAGCCAGGCTTGCATTCCTGAGAATAAATCCCATCTGGTCATGGTATATAATCCTTTTTATATCTTGCTGGATTTAGTTTGCTAATATTTTGTTAAGGATTTTTGCCTTTATATTCATAAAGGATACTGGTCTGTAGTTTTCTTTTCTTGTGATGTCTTTGTCTGGCATTGGCATCAGGGCACCAATGGGTCCTCATATAAGAACTGGACTCACAGAATGACTTGGGACGTGGTCCCTCTTACTCCATTTTTGGGAAGAGCTGTTAATTCTTTAAGGGTTTGGTAAAATTCACCAGGGAAGCCATCTGGGCCTGGGTTTTTCTTTGTTCTCATGCATGTCTGTACAAATCAGTGGCTAGCAAAGCCTGGCTGGGTGGTGGGCACCTGGCATTAAGTACTGGCCATCATGGAACAACAGGACTTTTTATTTTATGAGGACCTTGATGTGTTCACCAGACAGGGTTTTGAGCACGTGTACGGACACAAGGTGAAGTTCACCCCCCTCCTCTGCAGTAGGAAGGAAACTGTGGGAAGAACACACTCACCGTCATCCAGAATGACCAGCAGTGGAGCCAGGAGGTCACACATGCCCTGGACGTAGCCGATCTCAATGTGCTGCCAGATGAAGCTACGAGAGAGACACCAGGGCTCAGTGCGGACACCACACCTGCCTCTCCAACCCACTCTTCCTCTGCCTCCTCTGCTTCAGCCCCTCATCCCCCCCGCACCACTCCCTCAGCCTGCTGCCTGCGTCCCCACCCCGTCTCACTCTCTTCAAACATCACATGTTCAGCCACGAGGATGACCTTCCTCAAGTCCAGCTCAAGGAGGTCACTGCGTGCCCAAAAACCCTCAGTCTTCCACTGTGTGACAGGACGATGTCCAAACTCCTTAACTGGGGCTACAAGGCATTTACAGTCTCTTCCCAACCACGTTCACAGCCTCACCCATCACCCCCAGTACTTCCTCCTCTCTGCCACATGCAGGTATTTAACTTGCACACAGAAAGCACACGTGCACGCCCTGTGCTTTCACCCTAGCAGCTCCCTCGGTCTGGAATTCGCATCTGCCCCTCAATAATAATGGCCAATGTTTACTGAGCATTTACTATTTACTCAGCCCACTATACATATATTGCATCATTTAATTTTCAAAATAATCACACAAAAAAGGAACTGTTGTCATCCCACTTCACAGATGGAGACAGGCGCAGAGAGGTAAGTGACACGCACAAAGGCACACGCCTAACAACAAACGACAGAGGCAGGAGTCGAACCCAGGTGACCTCACGCCACAGTATGCGCTTCTAACCTGCAGGCCAAATAGTTTCTTCAGTTTCTCCTGATGTTGTCAAAGGCCGTCTCGATCGTCACCACCTCTGTGGGGCCTTCCATGATATTTCCCAATGCCATAACCAGGCAAAAACCAGCCTATCCTTCCTTCTCCACCAACACTTTTTCATTTTAATGTAACACTAGTATGTGACATTGAAGTTGACTATATTTGTATCTCCTACACTAAGTTTTGAGAGGCAGTGATTGCTTGGGGGATGGTAAGCCAGGGTAGTTAAGTGGTAGTGCTTATTTATTAGTGAGATTGAGTTAGAGCAGGAGTTAGTACACCTTTTCAGGGAGGTCCAGATGCCAATCACTTTCAGCTTTACAGGCTGTACCTTCTGTCTCGACCACTCAGCTCTACAGAAGCCATCATAGACACATGCAAACAAAGAGGCATGGCTGGGTTCTAATAAAGCTTTAGTTACAGAAACAAGTCATGGGTTGAAACTGGCCCATGGCCATAGTAGTAGTTTGCAAACCCAAGTCAGGGCAGCCTGGAAAGAAGTCCAGGGTGTATTATCGAATATACAAAGCAAGTTGCAGAAAAAGTTTGTAGTATAAGGTTTTAAACTTTAAAACATGCATGCTATTATATATCACATGATATACTATATATTATATGTTACATATAGCTTTGGAGGAATAGTCCCTAATATATTAGCAGCAGTTACTTCCTCTGGGCGAGCGGAACTGATGACTGAATATGGAAGAAGTTTCTCTTTATACCTATGCACTTCTGGCTTCCTTGGTTGATTTAGGTTTTTCATGAGCATGGGTTACTTCCATGTTTTTCGAAATAAAAGTAATTTTTAGTGAAAAGTGATAAGCAGCTCCAGATCTTGGCTTGATGAGATCAAGCACAGATTCTAGAGCCCAAATAATGGGAGCAGGAGTTCCCGCTCAGCCACTGCCCAGCTGGGGAACTCTGAGCAATGGGGTACCCCTCTGAACCTCCATTTCCTGACCTATAAAAGGGGTGACTGCTTATCTCATAGGCCTGTTGTGAGGATTAAGTGAGACAAAGTCAGTAAAGGGCTCAGGATAGAGCCTGGTATACAGTAAGTACTTAATAAATGTCCTCTATGACTGCATTACTGTGGTTGTTATAACGTTGTCACCGTGGGCTGGAATGAGGTCCCCGGAGCCCACTCTGCCATCCCCACCGGACCCACAGACGCAGCCCTGCCCCGCGCCAGCCACCTGCACATGACGTTGCGCAGCTTCTCCAGGTTGGCGGGCGTGAAGTACCAGTAGTTGCGGTCGCACCTCTGCACGTCCTTCTCGATGCGGTGCAGGTTCACGGTGTACAGGTCCAGCAGCTCCGGCTGCCGGCCGCAGGGGGGAGGAAAGAAGTCACCCCCAACCCTCAGCGAGGCCGCCTGAGCGTCTCCCTCCCACTCCTGACCCCCTCCTGTCGTCACCGTACGAACTCCCTCTGCCTGGACCAGCGGCTGTTTGATTTGGGTTTTGTTGTTGGTTGTCATTTTCTAAGAAGTCCCCTTTCACTTTGTGTGATGAATATTCTTTTACTATTTTCCTTTGATAAAACAAAAACAATCCTATGAGGTGCACTGACTTATTACTCCTATTTTATAGATGAAGAATCTAAGAGAGAGTGATAAGTGTAGCGAGAAGTCTGTCCCTCTCTGCTGAAAACGGGGTAAGAATGGAAGACCTGAACGGAGTCCACTTCTGGAAATACGCTGGACCTGATGACCCAACAATCCTGATGAAATGGCCTAATGATGTGGCAAGAAAAAAAGAACATTTAAAGGCCAAAGTTAACCCCAAAATGCAAGAAAATACCGAAGCTGCCTTGAGGGAAGCTGCCAAAACGGGGAGACGTAAGCTTGGACTTCATGGTGCTGTGGTACCCCACCCGCAAGGTAAGGGATCTCGTGAGACTTTCTACATTAAGGCGGGGCCCCGAAGAGGGAAAACCAGAAACACTAACATCCTGGGGTCTCAAGGACAACTGCCTATCTTAAAATTAGAGACCAATTAAGTGTAGAGGACATCTCCCTGGATACTTAGCACGCAGATCAGGTGGTAACTTCTGCGGCTGATAACCCAAATCCCCACCAGCTAGGCAGTCTGAACGAGCAGGGAATCTAACTGAAAGTGACCTCAGCCTGCTCATGCGCAAGAAAACCCTGGGTACCAGGAAGAAGCTAAAGAAAACCCTCTCTCGAGGAATCTACGTCCCCCTGGGCCTCAAATAATGTAACAGGTAAAGTTCCAAGAGTGTTTCAGAAGACTTGGGACTGAATTAACAATATATAGGTAGTAAACTAAGAAAAAGAAAGCAGAGACTAGAAAATGAAAACATTTGCCCTGGCCGGTTTGGTTCAGTGGTTAGAGTGTCGGCCCACGGACCGATGAGTCCCGGGTTCGACTCCGGTCAAGGACACGTACCTCAGTTGTGGTTTGTAACCGGCCCTGATAGGGGTCGTGTGGGAGACAACTAGTTGATGAGTCTTTCTCACGTCGATGTTTCTCTCTCTCCCCCTCCCACTCTATCTGAAGATATTTGAAAAAATATCCTTGGGTGAGGATTTAAAAAAAAAGAAAATGAAAACATTTAAGAAAATCACAAGTTTTTTTTTTTTATATATAGATAGAGTGGGAGGGAGAGAGGGAGGAAGAGAGAGAGAGAAACATTGATGTGAGAGAGACACATCGACTGGTTGCCACCCACACAACCCCAACCGGGGCCGGGGACAAACTGCAACCGAGGTACGTGCCCTTAGCAGGAACCGAACCCGGGACTCTCTGGTCTGCAGTCCAACGCTCTAACTGCTGAGCCAAACTGGCCAGGGTGAAAAAAACCACAATTTTTGCAAGAAAAAAAAATACAGCTGCCTAAGTGGTGCATATGTGTTGTTATAATGCAAACTACCGGCGAGTCATTAACTAATCTATGATACATGATATGCTATGATATACTAATACAGTATTGAACTACACTGGATGTTCGGGTGGGAAAGGTTTCATTTGTGCGGCGAGGACGTGGGGTGGGGAAAAAAGAGGACTAAATTCTCTGCTTCCACAATTGGGAGTCAATGGATGATGTCTAGAACTGAAAAAAACTAAAAAAAGATCAAGATGTAGCAATACAAGCACGTTATGTACAGACATGGGGTAAACCAGATAATTTGGGCTGAATAAGTAACTACTATTGCCTCTGGGAAGGGCAGTCTGGGGGCCGGTGGGACAGACAACTCCTGGGGTTCGCATGCAGCCTTGTCTCAGTGTTTGACTCTTTCCAGCAGGGCAGGTATATCTTTGATGGAAATAAGTTCTTTAAGGAAAATGGACACACAGTGCTCAGAAACCTTCCTTGCGGTTGACCTCCTCTGGCTTGGACTTTTTGTTTGCAAGAAAGCCAACTTGAAGATTTAAAAGGTATCTGCAATACTCTCAACAATAAAGATGAAAAAAGAAGATACTGGACCTAAGCGTAAGTCACGACGCTCATCATCAGGGCTGCTACTGACCGAGTGCTCACTACGAGCAGGGCACAGAGGACTGACTCAGTAACTCTGAAAACAACCCAGGAAGACGGGTAGGGACACTGAGGCTCAGAAAGGTAAAGTGGCCTGTCTAAGCTGGTCACTTTGAACCCAGGACGGCTTGACTGCAAAGCCTGTGTTCTTTAAGTATTTTATCACCATCTCCCCAAATGGGTTTCCACAGTGAGCCCCCCGTGATGTGGAAAATGCAATGAACCAGAGGCCATCTGGATAACTGAGGTTTAGGGTATACTCCTTCCTACCGCAGCTGTGGAAAACTGAGAGGAGAATTCTAGACACTTACGGAGTAGGTGACACCGCTGGATGACACAGGGGACGCCTCGTTGTTGGCAGAAGTGCTCACGGCCAGAGAAGCCAAGGCAGGGAACAGACTCTCCATCTCAGGCTCCTCTGAGAGGTTGTCCTCACTGTCCACCTGGCTACACTTCTCCACCTCGCCGCCCCCCCAGCCCTCCATCGGGGTGCCCTCCTTTTCAGGCAGAGCCACATCCATGCTGCCGGGGATGGACATGAACTCGTCCATGCTCTCATTGGCAAGGAGGTCACTCTCCAGGCTGTCCTGCACGGCCAGCTCCTCACGGGGAGCCTCATCCCGGGAAGTGGTGGCCTCGCTGCTCTGCCCTTCATCCACGCTGCTGTCCCCAGGTCGGAGCACCAGGGAGGCACTGCGCTGGGCGTCCATGACACCGTCTTCTGTACTCAGGCTGGGCTCCGAGTGCTCCGAGAGGCCGGAGGAGAAATTGTGGGAGGAAGGATGGCCAGAGTCCGGGGAACAGGTGCCATTCACCAGGTTCCCATTGGGGATCTTGGGCTGTTTCTCCTCCAACTTGCCTTCCGCCTCCACCTGCTCCACTTCGTCCACAGACTCGAACACCTGAAGACAAGGTGCACAAGGACAGCTGGACTAGGATGGACACTGGTGCTGTTTCCAGCATAACCTCAATACTCATCAACAGAGGACTGGTTCAATACAGAACATTCATGTGATGGAGTACTACACAGTCAGTAAAAAGAGGGAGGCGGAACAAGATGTACTACATGCTCCCATTTGTGAAGAATAAAAAATGACCTATACCCATGAAAATACATAGAACAATCCAGAAAGAAACAAGGAAGCACTGCAGTTGACTCTGCAGAGGGATTACTAAGGTATTCAAATGGAAGGAGAATACCTTTCGTCACACAAACTTACGTGCACATAATTTAAGTAAAATATTAGTTAGCAACATAAGGAACGGGCTAAACAAAGCATATTCTATCCATGTGATTGACTATTATGGATCAGTTTTCAAAAGTAGTTAGATGCACAGATGACCCTTGACCAATGCTGGAGTTAGGGGTATCGACCACTCACACAGTTAAACATCCACATATAACTTGGCTCCCCAAAACTTAACTACTGATAGCCTACTGTTGACCTGAAGCCTTACCAATTAAACAGTTAACACATTTTTATGTATTGTATACTATATTATATACTATATCCCTACAATAAAGTAAGCTAGAGAAAAGAAAATGTTCTTAAGAGAACCATAAGGGCCAGGCAACGTGGCTCAGTTGGTTGAACATCATCCCATTCACCAACAGGTCACTGGTTCGATTCCGAGTGGTCAGGGCATGTGCCTGGGGACCCCCAGCAAGGGGCATGCAGGAGGCAGCTGATGGATGTCTCCCTCTCATCAATGTTTCTCTCTCTCTCCCCCCTCCCTTCCTCTCTCTCTAAAATGAATAAAATATATTTAAAAAAGATTTTAAAAAGAAAACCATAAAACATATTTACAGTACTGTACATATTTATTTTAAAAAATCCACGTATAAATGGACCTGCACAATTCAAACCTGCGTTGTTCAAGGGTCATCTATACATAAAATACTATGGAAAATCTCCAGAATACATCTCAAAGATTTATTTGTAGTTCTTTGTGTCCCACGAGTATATTTCATCAAGGACAGACAGTGTAAGACCATGTCACTGGAAATATTCTCGTATGGTTATGTCACCAACTTAATTTACTGTTAGTTTCAAATGTATCTGTTTTTTAATTTCTTTTGATTGAACTGCTTTAAATTATGTAAAAAATAATTTACCTGATTCCAAAGTCAAAACTAGAAAACAAGGACTATTCAGGGCAATGTAGCTTCCTTCCCTGCCCCCATCTCTGTAAGGTAACCCTTTGTTAGTTTCTAGTTTATCCTTCCATTGTTTTTGAAAACAGACGCAAATACATGCACATATTAATATTTCTTCCTTTTACACAAAAAGTGGCATAGTATGAACATTTTTTGCACTTGGCTTTTTTCTTTAACGAGTAAGACTGAATTAACAACCTTTTTCATTGAATGAAGTGGAAAGTTGTTGAACAATAAATACATATAATGGTGTTTATGCGGAAGTTTTAAGACTACCAAACACTGCAATATAGTGTCTACGTGTTTCTGTGTATGTGAGGTCTTACAGAGGGGCTGGAAGGACACACAGCAAACTGGTAGCAGTGTTATTTCTAGGGAGGGCAAGTGGGCCTAAGGATGGTCAAAGCCAAATTCAGCTTTCTCTGCAATATTTTAATTTTTTTTTACAGGGAAAATAGATTCATATGTTACTTACGTAATTAAAAACTCAATCGTTAATACTAGTATAAAAGCTAAAACAGATAAACCGTAAGTGACCCGGAGATGATGGACATCCGAGTCCATACTCCTGGCGCAGGGAGGAGGAGTGGGAGGGGCGTGGCCGCGGAAGGTCACCTGTGTGCTGCTGCTGGAGTCGCTCTGCAGGCGGATGTTCTGGTGGCCGGAGCTGCAGCTCTGGGAGGACTGGGAGAGAAAGAGGTGGAGGGAGCACGGGTGAGGCCGCATCACCCTGGCTCAGGGCACCTGCACGGGGCTCGGGAGGGGCTGCTGGGCTGGGAGTCGGGAAGTCTAGCTTTATCTCTATGACTTAAGCAAATCCCCTCTCAAGGCCTCAGGTTCCTATCTGTAAAATGAAAAAGATGGGGTCTCACCCTCTACTCCCCGGAGCCTCTTCAGAGGCCCCACCAGCCCCTGGGCCTCTACCTCCCACCCCTGCACCCAGAAAACCCCACCTTTAACTGCCCTGTACTTGAGACTTCTGGCTAACACTTCAGTTCGACTCAGAGTAGCCTGCTGTAGGAATGGCTCAATTTTTTGTACTCCCTCTCCGTATATCTGTGCTTTTTGCCCTATAACTTCTAGTTCCTGCCTACTCTGATCTAGGCTTAGCCATGGGACCTTCTTTGGCCAATGGGATATTAGCAAAGTCGCCAGGGTAGAGCCTGAAAAAGAGCTTGTGTATGTCTCTGTGATCTCTGCTCACTGTGATGACATACCACCCAGGTTAACCTGCTGGACAATGGGACGTGGAACAGAGCTGAGTCACCCCAGGTATGTGAGAGAGCCCTGTGAAGGTCAACAAAACTTTCAGTTGACCTTCAGAGTTCAGAACTAAGCTGTCAGACACACGAGTGAAAGGAAATGTGTGTGGTTCGGAGCCACTGATGTTCGGGGTTGTTTGTTACGCAGTATTCGTGTGGCGACTGATGGCTGATACATTGCTAGTGAGGAGAATTAACTTCCTTCTCAGCTCCTGCTCTGGGCCACTAACCTGGAGATCCTGTGAGAGCAGGTATGTCTGACTCGGTATCAGTATTCCTGATATTCCAGGACATTCCTAACAGGACCTGGCACATGGTAGGCACTCAATACGCATTTGTTGAATCAACAGAAGTCTAGCACTGTGGTAGGTGCTTTATATACACGATCTCATTTAAGCTGCACACAGACTTCCCCCTTAAATGATTATTCCCATTTGACAGATGAGGAAACTGAGGCCCAGAAGCATGGGTGCTGGCCTGAGGCCCCAGAGCTAAAAAGTGGTGGTGGAGCTGGAGTTCAAACTGAGGTCTGTCAGAATCCAAAATCACCTTCCACCCCAAAACTAGGGGTGAGACTACCTCAAGGCCCAGACACCCAGCCCTCACCATTCCTACCACAGCCTGACGGAGCAGGTCCTGGCCTCACCCCATGCCCCGCTCCGAGGGGACCCGCCCATCACCTCATTGCTGATGGTGGAGTCCCGGTGTATCATCCGGTGCAGGTGGCCATCCAGGCTGGCTCCTGATGAGCACTTGGCCAGGGCAGCTGCATGGGACTCCCGCTCCCTCTGCCGCACGATTGCCTCACAGCCCAGCCACTCGGCCATGGTCTGTGCATAGCAGGCATGAATCTGCTCGTCCACCTGCCAGGGCAGATGCAAAGTCACCCGAAGTGCTGGGATCCCTGGGGACAGCCGACACCACTGGGAAGACCAGGTGGCTCTGACCTGGGATCCTGAGCCCTGGAAACACCCACGCAACATTCATGGCATAACATGCAAGTGACATTAACTGAGCACCTACTATGTGCCAGGAAGGAGAGAAGGAAGGTAATAAAGAAGGATGTGAATCTACAATTATCTCCAAGTAAAAAGTTTATTAAAAAAAAAAAAGACACCTGTGGCTTGTGCCATATTTCTATTGCACAGCACTGCCCTCAAGCTTCCTGGTTCCCACCTCGCCCTGCCCCACCTTGGTCCAACTGAGACCAGAGCTGCCCCGCCCCCAGCCCCACAGTACCTGGCTCCTTTAGCTGCCAAAGGCCCCATGCCCACCAGGGTAACCAACCTCCTTCCTTTCTGCCTCTGTCATCCCGAACTGGTAGTGGCCCAGCAGGAAGGGCCACACGGCCTTTCGGATCTCGGGCTGGATGCCCCCATAGTAGATGAGACGCAGTAGCTCCTGCTCCTCGTAACTCTGTGGTGGGGGAGGGGAGAGCAAAGGTTTGGTCCACAGAAAACCTGGGTGGACTCCGTGACCCAGCAGTTCTGCTTTTCAGACCCAGCCCTTAGAGGCCCTGGCATGAATGAGCAAAGCCATACGTACCCAATACCCACTGCAATCTGATAGGAAAAGCAAAACCCTGGCAACCCCTCAACTACCCACCAACGGGAGAACAGTACACCCCAACACGGGAATACCACAGAGTAGAAAGGGCAGGCGGTGCATCTATGAGAACCTACACAAAAAGATGTCCAATGTGTATCATTAAGTGGAAAAAAAACAAGACGCAGATCCTGTCTAGTGTAAATACAATTTTGTTAAAAAAAAAAAAAAATAGGTGGAAAGGCCAGTGTATAATGAACTTATAGTTCTACTGAATTTTCAGTCAATTTTGTATACTGAGTGTACTTAGGAATATTACCTTGGAGTTTTTAACCTTGACTGAGCTCTAAGAAAATTGTGTTAAAGCAAAGTAATCCACAGTGGACATGTGCAGCTTGTTCAGCACCTGCTAATAATTCCGGGGCACACTAGGATGGTTTCAGCAACTGTCTGCTCTATTGTGGAGTAGATTGTTTCTCTGCTTTCTTCTAAAATTCATTCTTAGGCAAAGGCTTTGCAGTCATAGTCAGTCCCGCTGGGGGACCAGCAGGTCCCATCTGGGCGCCCACGTGCGTTTGTGTGCGCGCCCATGACTGCTGGAAGGCTCCTCTGAGGGGCGGTGGGATCCTGTTTCCTCTCACCTCTTTTTGTCACATTCCAAAATTAAAAGCATATTTCACTTCTCAATGCTAGTCTTAGATGTGCAACCACAAGGCAAAACCAGCCCCTCTTCTGTCCCTGGTGCGACTTTTGGTTCATATTATGCAGACAGCCCTGTCAAAGCTGTTTACAAATCAGAGAACTAATTTGTGGCTAAGGCTGTGAACTCTTCATCAAAAATCCACATCCTTTTCTCCCGGAGTCCACAGCCGGACTCCATTTCCCAGCCTCCCTTGCAGTTAGGTGTGGCCAGGTGACTGGGTGCTGACCAGTAGGATGTGAGAGGAAGTGATGGACCGCATTCCCAGTCCAGGGCTTTGAAAAAGCAAGTGTATTCCCCCTCACACTCTCCATTTCCCCTCTGCTGCCTGGAGGCAGGTGACCACGAGTCCCTGAAGGATGATGGGGCCACAAGACTGACAGACCCCTCTGGAGGGCCGAGAGCTGCCCACTCAGCAGGAATGCCCATCCAGGACTGGTAAGTGAGCAAGAAATATACCCGTGGTGTCAATCAACTGAAATAGCAGGGACTATTTATTATTGCCGTTCATTCTACCCTGATGCAACAGTACACTCAAGAATGGCGAAATCATGGCCAGACAGGTTGTGAAAGGCTTGCAAAAACGTTAGATGAAATATATTCGTTTTCAACAAATTCATTGTTTCAACCAATGTGTCCTCAGACTAGCGCCTCCCAAATTCAGGAGATCATTAGAATCTTTTGGGGAACTTTAAAAAAATATAAATTCTTGGGCTCCACTCCCAGAGATGCTAAATTAGTAAAGCTGGAGTGGAGCCCAGAGTCGATAAATCTTTTAAACGTCTCAGGAAGCGCGCACTCTCGTAGACTGCTGGGATTGTGAAAACCACGACCTTTGGAGAAAGCAAGCTCGCATATCTATTTACATTTTAAATGCACATCAGTCCATTTTATTTCTAGGAATCTACTCTTGAAATAAAAGCACTAGTACAGAAAGACATGTGCTTGGAAAGGTGTCAACTACAGCACTGTTTACGAAACAATTTTTTAAAATAGAGAGGCCAGGTATCTACCATTAGGAAAAGAGTTGCATTAATGATGGTCCACCATATATGAGGTGCTCTGGTTCTAACACTCAATAATTCACCTTGAGATCTGAAAGTACATCCTTAATATAAAAGTAAGTTGGTCACTGAAAATACAAATATAATGTCACCTCATTTTTAAAAAATAAGAATTACAGATACATTTGTATAGGTACATCTATGGATGTATAAGCATAGGAAACATAGACAGAGTCTACACCAAACTAATCCTATTCAATTAATTCAAGGGATCTGAACGAGAGGAGCAGAGCAGAAGAGATGATATTTTTTAAGAACTGTATTGTAAAAGACTGTCCTTCAGAGTCAAACTTTAGACAGGCTCCTGGGTCCTCTTTTGGGCTAGGACTCATCCCTGGGCCTGTCCTCCACCTGCCTAGCCCAGCTGTAGCAGAAATCCTGCTGTCAGTTTAGTGAGAGTCTCACCTTGGTATCTGACCAAGTTCCTCATCTCCCACATGCCTGATGTACGACTCTGGCCTGTCTTTAGCAAGAATCCCCTACCCTTGATGTCTCCTGTTAGTAGTTTTCCATCCACTGGCCCCTCACTCTGCTCACGGGCCATAAATCAACAGCTGTCTTCACTGAATTTGGAACTGAGCTCAGTTCTATTCTGATGTCTCTTTCCCCTTTTGCAATAGTAAAAACAAAGATAAAAATAAAAAATTTGTATTCTATATATAAAACTTGCATTCTTCGTTCTTTGAATTGTTACGGTAAATAGAAATTCCTCCTGTAATTTAGAAAAACAATTGTTTTTGGCAAAAATGTAAAACAACCCCCTGCTCGTCCGGATTTGGGAACCAGGTTGTTGTTCTCACCGAGTCCCCTGGCAATCCCAGATTCACAGACAGAGCAGCACCTTCCCCCAACGTGGAGAAGCCAGCCAGACCCAGGTGCTCGCCAGCCTGGCCTCCCCAGGGCCCAGTGGAGAGGCAGCCAGCTGCCCGAGCCACGAGGTTCATCCAGCGTGGAGGAGACAGTGCCCCTCTGAACGCCTGCTCTTGGAGCAGTTAAATTAGTGTTTCTCCGCGTGGATTCCACCTTCCACAAGCCACAGGAGGTACTTCTCCAACAAAGGTTTCTGTGGCCAAATCCATTTGAGGGAGTGTTCCATATGCCCTCCCTGTACCCCCAATTTCCTGAGAGTGACAAGCACATTGGCATAGTCAAGGTTCAAAGAAATCCTTCAGGATACCAAGAGCTGTTTAATCTTATTTCCCAAGCTATCTGACTATGACACTTTCTTCAAACATAAACATTTTCCTTCCAGGGACATTTGTATTCTTAGGAAAAACCTCAGAAATCTATCTCCATGTGAAATATCCAAATGGCAGAATCTCAGGCCCTAACACAGAGGTGGGAGAAAGTTTCGAACAGCGGTGGGTTTTCTGGGTCCAGCTGCCTCCCTCTAACTGAGCTACTCTCATCATTCTAAGTAGACCCACGGGGATGATGAATTCCTGCCCACTGGGACTCCCAGCACCTCGTGCAAGACTGAGCATACAGCTGATGCTTAACAAATGCTCAGTGACTGACAGACCCTCTACTCCTTCCAGGGGAGCACGTGTCTTTTCCATCCTCCTTGATCCTTACCTCAGTGGGCAAAAGCAGGCTATGGCCTTGGAACTCTCAGGAACGAGCGAGGAGGGGGCCTTCGATTTGGGTTTGCAGAACTCAGAGCTATCACAACATCCTTGAATCCCCACAGACAGATCTATTCCTTAGGTTCCAAGATGGCCCCACCCTGCAGTCCCTGCCCCGCCCAGGCCGAGCCAGGCCACGCCTTACGGTGCTGTCCTGAAGGTACTGCTCCCAGATCCCCGCTGTCAGCCCGTGTCCAGCATCGCAGGGCAAGTCCGGAGACACAATCATGTGATTGACCAGGGCTGACAGGTGGGTCCGCACGGTGGACAGGTGTCTGCAGTAGGCAAGCCCTGGGGGGAGGGGGGAGAGAGGGAAAGGGTCATCATCCATCCTCCAATCCTTCTTGCCTTGTCTCAGAGCTTCCCAAGTGCTGGTCCACAGTCTTCCTGAAGCCTCATGACCCAATGAGTTCTCCTCATCCGCCTGTTCCAGGTAAGGAAGCTTAGGCTCACAGGGGTGGAGTCACTTGCTGGCTTGACTGCTTACTAGCTCTGTGACCCTGGGGAGGCCCCATCACCTTTCTCAACTTTGGTCAGGGTGACACCACCTCCCCTGCTGGAATCCGAGCTATTTAATTCTCAGGATGGACAGAGAGAAGGAGCACGAAGGGGCTAGTGCCTCTGCGGGCTCACTGTGCCTCTGGGCACCTCCAATCCACAGCCAGACGGGATGGGAGAGGTGGAGCTGGACGAAGGTCCCAGCAAGTCACACCGAGAAGACACTGAGGGCACCGGTTTGCTTTCAAAGATGGCCCTGCACTCTTAAGGGTGCCTGCCAACCTTCACCCAATCCATCCTGGCACCTGGAGAGCACTGTGCCTGGCACGCAAGAGGCACTCAGCAAACACTGGCTTGTGTTTGTTCTGACTGCGTACCTTTCCTCTGGCTCTCCCCCACCATCCCCCTTAACTCCCAGGGAGGACCCTGACCTTCCAGAACCCAAGGACTCGCCCCTACCGACGACGACGAGGATACAATGGCTAACACCGACACGGCACAGACTGGGCACCAGGTGGCTGTGCCTCGAGTTTACACCACGGCAGGTGCTCTTACTGACCCCTTCTGACAGACAGAGGAACTGGCGCACAGGTTTCATCGCTTGCGCGGGTCACACAGCTAAGAAGTGTAGCACTGGGACTGGAACCCAAACTGCCTGGCTCTGGAACCTGGGCTCTCAACTGCCGTCAGGGATGAGCCACATTGTGTGATGACATCACTCAAGACCACTCGAAACCTGCTCCCGTTCATCCAGGAAGTGCTTCCATGTGGGTTCCACAAATACTCCCCCAAGGCCCGCTCCATGCCAGGCCCCGCACTGGGCACTGGGCTGGGGTAACAGAGCAGGCAGGAACCGTGGCCTTGGCGAGCTCATGCTCGCGCGGCCTCTCCAGGCACTGGGGCTGTGACCTGCACTGCCATTTCGCAGGCCCGTGCAGCGTGTAACACCTTTCTAGAATCCCGAAAATACACATGTTTTATTTCCATCTAGGTTGAGAGGCTGGGGAACTAAAACCTGCTAAGAATCATATAGCAGAGTGGGAAAACAGAGCCTTTGCAGCCAGGCAGGCCTGGGGTGGAGGCCCAGCTCTGTTGCTTATTAGCTGTGTGAGCTTGGGCAAGTCACTTCGCCTCTCTGTGCCTCAGTGTCCTCACTTGTTAAAATGAAATAATTAGAGTACTTATATTTTGAATTTAATTTTTAAGTTCTTGGGAAGGGATCCAGCCACCTTCCTCTTCGCCTTCCCACAGGAGAGGGAACTGACAGGTACTGAGCACCCATGATGTGCAACGCGAGGTGCGAGGTCGCTATACATGCTTCTCATTCGGCTCTGAGAACAAACACTCTAAGCGGGCACTGGGAATGCACCAGTGATTAAATCAAACCCCTGCTGCTTAGGAACCCCACTGATCACTGCCCTCTCTTAGGACCAAAGCATAACATTTATCCTCAATCTGTAGATGAGGAAATTGAGGCTCAGAGAAGTGATGTAACTTCACCAAAACCAGGCATCTAGGAAACAGAGGAGCACAGGTCCAAATTCCAGAGCCAGGCTCCTTCCCCTGATACTGGTGGCATGCAGTAGGCACTCAATGAATGCTCCCTGGAGACCACAATGGCAAATAAGGTCAGTACGCACATCCATAGAAGGCTCTGGAGAGGATCTGGTACTTCATGTTGTCACAGAGAAGCTTCAGGGGAGCCCTGCAGGTGGAGGAAAAGGGAGAAACTCAGAGAAGATCCACACACAGCCCAGGTGTCCTGGAGAGGAGACAAGCCATTATCTCTAGGAGCAGATTAAAGCCAGCCAGGCAAGGGGGTCGCGGGGGCATTATTCCTGCCCATGCAGCACCACTGCCCCTTCTGCTCTCAGCCCGGGCGTCCCCAGATCTGCCCCTATTCCACCCAGTCCACGACTCAGGCTGGAGTCGCAGTGACTGGTCAGAGGTGATGACGTGATCCAACCTGAGCCAATGGGAATCAGCCTTGGGACTTCTGTTGGAACAACTGGGAAACAGACACTCTTTCCCTGATTAAGTTCCCCAGCCAATGGGATATGGGGCGGTGGCAGCTGGAATCCATTTTTGCTGCTGCACAGAAAAGCCCATCTGAGAATGAAACCATCACAGTGGCGAACAGAGGCAAGGGCCAAACAAACAGATTCCTGTTTTGAGCACCTGGACCCAGCCATACTTGAAGCCTCTGCACCCGTGGACTTTTCAATTCTGGCAGCAGATTTTCCTTTTTACTTAACCAGTTTGAAGTGGGTTTCCAACACTTTCAGAAAGAGGTCTGACTTCTGAAGTGACCCTCCTGAACCAAACTGAGCCAAACTGGGACTCAGAGTTCAGCTGATGGCAAAGTAGGTGATCCCACAGAGCTTCTCCTTGCATGGGAATTGGGGGGCGGGGGTGGCTGAAAGAGGAGACAGGAATAAGGCCCCAGCATTGCTGGAGAGAGTAAGGAGTGCTGAAGGGAGTGTTGTGCATTCTTGCAAAAAAACAGAGTATAGTCATCCTAGGGGACACCCGGGAAAATCCAGGGAGACTGAGGAGGAGGCATGGCTGAAGTCCTCCAGTTATACCCGGAGGCATTAAACTTTAAAGGCACCCTCTTTGTGCCCTCAGGTTGGTGAGGCTCGAGCTTACTCAGATTACATGAGAACAGCATCTCACTGACAGCTGTTCCACAGTGTGTACTGGGCTATCTGCAAGGTTGTGAGCTACCTGTCACTAGAGGTGTGTAAGCAGATACAATGAGGGGGG
This sequence comes from Tadarida brasiliensis, assembly GCA_030848825.1. Taxonomy (NCBI): domain Eukaryota; kingdom Metazoa; phylum Chordata; class Mammalia; order Chiroptera; family Molossidae; genus Tadarida; species Tadarida brasiliensis. Next base: position 13,164,574 of record CM061277.1, on the reverse strand, counting down.
TACTAAGTTAGAATAGCATTTTTCAGTGGTCCATGGACCACCAGCCCATAATCACTTGGAATGTCTCCACCATGGGGATCCCTAGGCCCGCACGGACCTACTCAATCAGGACCTCTGGGGAGCGGCCCAGGAAGCAGCAGGTTTTGCCACCTCCCCCAGGGGTTCTGCTGCACACTAGCATGCGAGACTCTCCAGGTACAGCGGTGCTTCGCCAACAAAGGGACACACGTGGTCTTGGGATCTTATTAAGGGCAGATTCTGCTTCAGTAGGTCTGGGATGGACTGAGAATCTGCTCAGGTGATAAAGTTTCTGGTCCACAAGGCTTAGAACACTTAAAAAATCTGAATCCAGCCCCCACCCTTTATGTTCCTACAGCTGAAGACTGACCACCCACTGGGACAGAGACCCAGCAGGGAAAAAGGATCCCATTCTCCCGGGCCAGGCCAGTGGGAAACAAGACCATTCTCGTGAACGGGCTGAGTAGTTCTTCAAAGGAGACCAAAGTTCTATGTGCAAGGAAAGAGTTGATCTTGGGATTTAACTTTACACAGTAAAATAGTGTGTAATTCATTGAATATTACCATGTGCCAAGCACCACATGATGGCCACTTTAGACCACTATTTGATTTGTCCTTACAACAGCGATATAAAGTAGGCCTCAGTGCCCCCACTGTGTGGTTGTCATTAAGCAATATTTCTGGTTTCTGCCTTCTAGGAGCATGGGAGAACTGCACTTCCTGGCCCCTTGTGGACAGGGCCAATGAGGTGTGAGTGGAAGTGACAGGTGCCTCATTTGGGCTGGAGCATTTAATTGCTGGGTCGAGTTCCTCCAAGCCACCTTTTCCTCGGTCACTGTGACTGGCAATATTCCAGATGGCGGTGGCTCCATCAGCCAGCAAGGGGGGGCTTTAATGTGGACAAAGCAGAGTCTCCAACTGACACATAATAGACACACGGCATGCATGACACATACACCTCTGCTGTAATAACCACTGATATTCTTAGGACTGTTTGTTACTGCGACATACCTTGTTCACCCTGACTGATCCATGCAAGGAAGCTCCAATAGCTAAGACTTCACAAGGATAAGCTTTAATCTAGACTTGGATGTTCTAGAGCCTCTGAAGTCAGTGCAAGGCAAGTAACAGGTGTCTCCAAATCTTTGGTAAATCCTTCCACTCCCTCCATCCACAGCTCAAGCCCCTCATACCTCTCATGTTTGCAGCCATTGGTTGAGCCACCATCAACTGAGCCACTCTGGGAACAGGATGAGCAGGAGGATTTGTGGGGACTGGGTTGCCATAGGGACGGCAGGTTGCTCATGGAGACATCCATCAGGTCCTGGGGCACTGTGGTGGGTTGAAGGGGCAGAGAAAGAGCCCTGGTTGAGCCTATGTCAGTTACAGAAACCTCACCCCAAAACAAGCAGCTCACTCCTTGGCCAGCACAGGGATAGGAAAAGCCCCTGAATGTCACAGTAGGAAACAGCAACCAAATCATTGTCTGACCCACGTCCTTGATCCAGTGAAAGCCATCACCAAGATCTGGGTCCCCCAGCAAATGGGCAGGGCTGATAACAGTGAAGAGAGAGTGGAAGAGAAGAGAGCGAGACCAGAGCCAAGAAAACAGGCCCAATCCCAGAGCAGGAGGCCAAGCCTCACACCATGTTGTCATTTTGGGGGCTTCTGGGAAGGCAGATGGTCTCCGGTCCCCAAAGACAGAGTCTCTGGGTGAGAGAGTCTCTGGTGGTGAGACAGAGGGAGCCCGACTCATCTGACGAGGCAGGGCATACAACGGCAAGAACCAAGGAGTCCCTCACTGAAGAGGGCCCCTGCGCTGTCCATGGTCCTGGGTCACACAGCTGCTCAACTGGGTCTCAAACAGGTGGAGGGCTTGTCAAAAAGCCATAAGCCTGTATCCCACCCCTGACCTACCGAATTAAAACCTTCTGGTCATATAGCCCTCATCTATATTTCAAAAACAATTTTGATACAGCAGCCACGTCTGAGAACCAAGAAGGCACTGCCGCCTGGTCTAACTCCTGGACGTTGGTGATCCCTGATCAGCTGCCCAGCAACAGCACTCAAGTCCCCCTGACTGTTCTCTGCCCAGCTCCACCAAAACCGCAGCCTCTGTCTGTGACGCTGCAGAACAAACCTACCGGTGACACACACACCACAACTCCTATAGTTAACTTCCTGGCTTCTTGACAGTTCGAGACAGGTGCAAAGAAATTATTTTCTGTAGGACAGGGCTGAAAAAATATTTTCTGTAAAGGGCCAGGTAGGAAATATTTTTGGATTTGTGAGCCATTTGGTTGCTATCGTAACCACTCAACTCTGCTGTCGTAGAGCAAACGTAGCCGCAAACAAAATGTAAACAAATGAGCATGGGTGTGTGCTAATAAAATTTTATTTATGGGCACTGAAATGTGAGTTTCATCTCATTTTCGCCTGTCACAAAATATTTTTCTGCTTTTGATTTTTTTCAGTTATTAAAAAAATGTAAACACCATTCCCAGCTCATGGGCCACACAGAAGGAGGCTGGATTTGGCCTGCAGGCCATAGTTTGCCAAGCCCTGCTCTGGGAAATTAAGAGGGGTGCACATTTATGCCGTGTGTCCTGCGCCCTCAAGGGTGACTGGTAATGCCCGGCGTCTTCCCTCGGGCTCCCAAGGGAGGGGAGCTGTGGACTCAGCCCCACTTGTCATCAGAGCTCAGTGGCTGACAAAGTCAGCCCTTACCCAATGGCACAGGAGAGAGCTGCCTCCAGAATGAAGTTTTGGGGGCCACCAAAGTGGTTTGTTACACTACTTCCTCCCCAGGCAGACTCACCAATGAGCTGGCCAAGAATGACCAGCAAGCCCCTGTAAAATGTTCTAGGAAAATGGCCCCAGTTCTCCGTCTCAGGGAAGCGCTGATCAGCGGCGCCCAGGTGTGGCAAGCAAGCTCTGCCCCAACCCCCTTCACTACGGAACCCACAGCACTCCACGCCATGTCCTGCAGGGTACAGGCCGGACAGCACAAGGGTATTGATTTGTCTTTCGCCTCCATCTCCAATGGGACCAAGACTCAAATGACAACATGGCAGAGGTGGCTGGTACCCAGTCCCAGGGGTGGAGGGACCCAGACATTACTGGGGGGCTGCTGCTTCAAGCCCGGCTTGGGGAGAGTGGCATCCCTTCTGGTTTGCTCCCACCGACTGCCCTTGGCCACCACCAGCACGGACCGGCCTGCAGGAACCACCGTCCAGGCAGGGCCCACGGAGACAGGGGACGTGCTGCCCGAGGGGTCGGGAACAACTTGAGACACAGAACAAAAGGCACCGGTGAAATGGAAGGTCTGAGGCGGGCAGAACACTGACCCGACCAGAAGAACCGATTCCTGGGGGCTTGGACCTTTCCCCGCCCTCCCCACACGGCTCCCACATACTGTCTGTGATTAGGGAAAGAAAGAACGCTGACATTTATCAAGTGCCGCCCATGGGCTGGGGCCACGCTAGGCAGAGGAGGCCTTTACCCCCTAACGACCCTGCAGGGAATCAGCTCTTTTCCCCTTTGCAGGAGAGAAAACGGAGGGCGAGGGAGCTGGGCACTTGTACACCACCTCCTGCCAGTCGCTGGCTGAGGGCTGCTCCAGGGGGCACTGACTCCCTGACACTTCTTTTGTGCCCCAACCATGGGCAGAGGGACCTGGGTGGCCAGAGAAACCCCTCAGGCAAAGCGATGAGTCTGGCAGCTGGCAGTGCTGCAGCGTGCGGAGGGTGTGAGTGGGCACAGCCAGCGTCTGTCCTGCTGGCACCCGCGGGCCACCAGAGGCTAACGTGGATACTCCCCAAATAAAGGACACCCAGCTCCCAGCCTGGCTTCCAGCAAGGGCCTACGAGTAATTTGTTGGAGGATGGAACCCTGTGGGGAGAGTGTTCTGGGAAGGTGGCCACAGGGCATCTGGTCGTCGCCAATGACTCAGCCCTCTGGTGGGGCTGTGTGCCACAGACAGCCTGGCAGGAATGCGCAGGGTAATGAGCACTCAGAACTCTCTGTGGCTCTTAATGACGCCACCACACGAGACTGTGCTCCCAACTGGCCAAGGACGGAGACACACTAGCCCAAGCCCCGAAAGACCTTACTGCCAAGCCTGCCCCACACCCCAGATCCACTCGTCGATGGATGAGACGGGGCACTGAGTGGCCGGGGCACGGTCAGTTCAGCCTTGCGGGAAGGGCGTCTGCTTCCAAAGGAGCCTCTCGCTGCCCAGTCAAGGTCGCTTAAGCAAAGGGAGGCTGAGTCGTTGTCCATCCAGTAGGATCAATGGGCCCACAGAGGGTTAAATAACGAGGTGAACAGAGAGAACATGTAACGTGATGCTGATTTGTTTAACAGACATCAACACGGCGCTTAATCCAATAAACGCCAGGCCTCCTTCCAAGAACTTTTCAAATAGTAATTCACTTAATCCTAACAACAGCCCACGGTCATGATGATCTGAATGGCAGGTCTCCATTCACTAAGCGTCTGTCTCAGGGCAGTCACCAGGCAAATCCCTGCCACTTGTCATCGTCTCCTGCGCCAGCGCCACACGCTTCGCTTCCCCTCTGCTGCTTTCACTGTCGTATGGAGTGCCTACTATGTGCAAGGCCTTCCACGGGCTCCACACGGACGACCTCGTTATCTCATTGACCTTACAACACGCGAAGTACAACAACGTAACAGCAGCTGACGTTTGAGTGTTCTCTCATGTGACCCCCAAAAGTCCTATGAAATATGTGTGTCAACATCTCCATTTTATAGGTGACGAAACTGAGGCACAGAGGTTAAAGTGACTTGCCCAAGTTCAGCCAGGACTTCAGAGCCCATGTCACTGCCACTACCTTGTGCCACCTCCCAGCTGTGGCATCTTTATTAGCTGAGAAGGGAGTGGTTATTTGTTCTCATTTGGGGGCAAACCGAGGCCGCCAAGACAGAAACTTCCTGATTCCCGGTCCCCTTGCTGGCCCCAGAACCCAGACCTCTTGTCCCCTGTTTCCAAACACCCAGGGCATTTTCAGGATCAGCTACCGGGCGCTCCTGGGAGCAGGACAGCTTACCGAACTCGGAGTGCAGGCTGGGGTAGATGATCCTGAACACGTAGTCCGTGGCCTCGTCCTCTTCCTTGTCCGAAGACGTGGACTCGGCGGAACCCTGAGGGCTTCGCTTCCGCAGTTTGGGAAATACTTTGCCCTGAAGAAACATGTCCCAGTGCACAGTCCCTAGGACACACCTGACCCCACTTGCAAGGCCTGAGGGTCTTGGTAGGGTGTGCATGAGCGCTCAAAGCCACCCAAGGGCCCATGGGCGAGAAGGACCACTCCCCAGGGCCGACCCACCCCAGCCTCCCTGGGCCCCACCACACTCACCTTCCCCCGCTGAGACCAGAGCGGGGGGTCCAGCTGCCCGTGAGGGAGCAGCCCGTTCTCCAGGCACGAGAGGAACTGCAGCAGGTGCCCTCCCTTGGGGAAGTGGAAGGGTGGCCTCTGGATCCCATCCTGGCTGACCAGCACCACCGTCCCGCCGCTGTCCACTGCCGTGTGACCCAGCCACAGAAGACCCAACAAGAAGTCACCATGAGGCATGGTGACAGGCCCTCCTGGCCGACACATCCCCCCAGACATGCTGGGACAGGCCTGGACAGAGGTCAGGGGCAGTTTGACCTCCCGAGTCCCTTTCATCCCACCTACCATCATCAATCACTGGGAACTGGTCAAGAAGAGTGTGGTTGGCCTCTCTTCAGTCACCCACCAAAGGAAAAGGAAGCCCCCCAGCACCCCATGTCCCTCAAGCCACCCTCTACAAATCTACCTGACCTACATTTGTACGGAGGCTTTCAGATCCACGCCTTCTCGGGGAGCAGTTAACTGTCGCTAGCGTGGATGGAGCACTTACTGTTTATAAGCACATCACGTAAAAGGCACCATCTCATTGTAGAACTCAATATATAAACATCTATTACTGCCTATCTTACAAACGATAAAACTGAGGCCCAGAGAGGTTATGTCACTCGCCAAGGGTCACACAGCTAGTAAGCGGCAGGGCCTGGATTTGAGCCAGGTCTACCTCATTAAATACGCTTAAACGTTTTGCGCCTTGGTGGGCCACAGGTCCCTTGCTTTCCAAAGCAGGATACTTTCTGCTTATGAAGACTATACCTTCTTTGAGCTTTAAAGGGGAACTCCAGTCATAATCCCAGATTTGCAGAACACTAACTTTGGGGCGACAAAGACCCGGATTCAAGTCTCGGCTCTGGAGCTTACAAGCTGTGTCTCTGTGCCGCGCTGCGCCTCCCCTGTCCACTGGGAGTGACAAAGCCTCTCTCGTGAGGTCACCGTGCTGATGAACTCACAGGCGTACAAATGCTCAGGGTCCTGCGTGGCACACTGTAAGCACTCAGTGTCAGCGAGTGACACCACAGGTTTGATGCTGAGCCCTTAACAAACGGCACTGGATCCTCACACTAACCCACGAGCAGGTGCTGTATGATCCCCACTGAGGGAAAACTGAGGCCTAGAGATGAGTCACTTGGCTGAGGTCACACAGGAATAAGTGGGGGCCGGCAGGGGATCCAGATGGAGCAGCCCAGCCCCGTGCTCCCCACCGCAGTCCCTACCTTGCTGGTGGCAGTGCAGGTAGACAATCTCTTCCAGGCGGATGGTCATGGCATAGTCCCAGTAGACACTGGAAGGTGAGGGCAGGTTAGGATGTCTGTCCATCTCAGAGTGGAAGGGCCCCGGAGGCCAGAAGACCTCGCCCATAGGCTCTTCCACCCTTCCCACCAGGGCCCACCTACCCCTAACATCTGCACCACAGTCTTCCCAGACTCTCTCTCGTCTTCGTTGGTCCCGATTTTCTAAGGATCCCTCCTCCCTGGCCCCTTTTATCCATCTGCTGTCTTTTGCATCTAGCGCAGTACCTAGCACATAGCAAGTGCTTGTTTAGTACTTAATGAACAAATCCAGGTACGTTGATCTCCCTGCTCTGTCTCACAATGATCTGAGCCCCTGTGTTATAACCTGAGGCAGGTGCTGAGAGAAAACATGAGCAGAGTCCTTGCCTTCATGGAACTGAGGTCTGGAGGGCCAGTCGGTATACATGGAGGCACAGATTCAGTACGTGACTATGATTCTGTAAATGCCACGAAGGAGATTCAGGTCTCCATGTGCTCTGAACTCAGCTGGGAAGTCAGGGAAGGCCCGATGCCAGGGTTTAATATGAATGAACTGAGATAAGGTACTAGGCCAGGAGCGCCTCCTTGCCCCACGCTCCAGGCTCTGGCTGGAGCTGAATGATGTGGCCCAGCCTAGGACCAACCGCACCTGCCACTGACCCCGAGGACAGAAGGTGACCTCTGCACAGGAAGTGACCAGCTTAGAGAACAGTATTCATCACACCAAGGCCCAGGATTGCTCACCGTGAAACGTGACACTAAACAGAACACAGTGACAGTGTCCTGGCTACGCTCCTTGAAAGGAGTCCTCATTTCACTTACACACACTTCCAGACGAAGCCCTATGACGCCGCCTGCTGCCGCAGGATAACATGCAGGGGAGAGGAAAGGGGTGGGAGGGTGGCTGTTAGGGATGGTTGACGGGTACCCAAGTCCTGTCTGTTTTTACGTTGGAAATTCTTACAACCAAACGTGTTTAAGAAAGCAAGACAACGTCAGCGAACAGTAAGATCAGGCGTGGACTCAGAGCAGCAGACACCACGGCTTCTCCTTCCCGCCGGCTACCAAGACTCCGCGAGCTGAACCAATTGGGCCGCTGCGCTTCTGCACAGTGGCTTCCCTCTGATCTTCCTAGAACTGTCCCTAAGTGTGCTGGAACACAGGGCGTTGCAGCAGGGAACCCCCAGTCCCATGTTGCTTTGGAGCTGTACCCCAAAGTCTCTGCTGGGTCTTATACATCCCAGGATATCAGCGGAGACAGCCCCGGACCAATGCCCACCAACTGGCACTTCCTGCTTCCCCTTTTCATCGAGTGACGGGAAAGCTGGCAGCGGGCGGGGGAGTACGTGCCATCTGTGGGCTTACGAAGTCTTTGGGAAGATATTTCTGGGTGGTGTTCTGGCCAGAGCCCTGCCTAACTCCCCACCCTGAGATTCTTCCAGTCAGTTCCTGGATCCTCCCAAGTGAGTTACTACTCATGAGGCCACCGCCATGGGGAGGCTGGGCCACGCGGTGTGACAACCAGATGGAACAACGGGTAGGGTCAGGGCACAAGGAACAGGGCACAAACTTCCCTGTGCCAAGGGGAGGGGCGTGGCCTGGCACCCTACCTCTTCTCATAGTCCAGGTCTCCCACAGACCCGTTCATCAGCTGGTTGGGCGTCCACTTCAAGGTCATGACATCAGCTGTCTGGTGCAGGGACAGGTACCCCGGGACAGCCTCCATGTCATCCCTCTGCAGAGAGAGACGGACTCAGGCCAGAGGCAACAGTGAACACGGCCCATCTGACTCAAGGACACAGAGCGGGAACCAAGAGGTTGGGTCATTCCTGCCAAATTCATGGCCATTTGGAAGACCCTGACTTCTCTGTGACATAGAGCCAGGCCCCGTGGAAGATCCGGGCCCAAGATGAACGCTCACCGGCTGAACGAGAACGTTGTTCTTGCCGTACAGCAGGGTGGCGCGGGAGTTCTGGTGCAGGGACTCCACGTAGTCGCGGGCGGAGAGGGACGGGCGGTCGTCCACGCTGCCGCTCGAGTGCCTCTTCTGGATCTGACAGTGTGAGCGGGGGTGGGGGATGAGGCCCGCAGCGACCCCAGGGCCCACACCTGCCCCCACGCTGAGTCGGGAGCTCAGCCTAACTCCCCGCCGGGGTCCCACTGCCCACCCACTCACGCAGAGGGCCGGACGCTTGGTGGGCGAGTCCTGCCGCAGGTGGGAACTGTGGATGCGGTGCCTCTGGACGAGCTCGTCGGCAGAGGGGTCGGTCCAGAAGTGGTCTGCCGTCTTCATCTTGGTGTACTCCAGCGCGCAGGGCCCCACTGCACGGCAGACGGGGGCTGGCACCCTCGGCTTGGAAAGTCCGCCCCCCCCGTCTACCACCAGATGGGCCACCCATTTCACTGCCCCTCTCCTCTAGCCAGCAAGGATGCCCCCGGGTCCTGCTAAGGCGAGGCACAAGACCCTGGGAGCAAGAGACAGGGAACGAGTACGTTTTCATGGCGGAGGCTGGAGGCAGGTGAGAGAGGCCCTTGGGAGGTGCCCTGAGAGCCGAGACCAGCCGAAGCTCAGAGCGCGGGACCACTTACCCAACAAAGACGCAAGGATGGGGCCATCCACAGGGTCCATCAGGAGTGCTTCCTTTTCGTAGTATTTACTAGCAAGAGAGGAAAGAACATGCAGGTTTGGGTGGTGACCAGCAGAGGGCGCCCAATCCGCCAGGCCTGGTGGTTAAGAGCAGCGGGGCTGGGTTCAAGCCCCCTCCTGTCACATGGTTCCCTCTGAAGCCTCAGCTGCCCCATCTGGAACACGAAGATAAGAATGTATCTCAGAGGGCTGCTGGAAGGACTGTCGAGGGAGAACAGATGAAAGGCACTGATTCCAGCGCGGTGCAGGAAAGCCTTAATGAGGCAGCTGGAATAGTAATCCGGAGGCTGCTGAGCCGGACGGTTCTCTCTGCTTCCACCGCATCGTCCCTTTCAGACAGGAAGTCATGGAGAGGCACAGATGGAATCTACCCTTCTATTATTGTGGCAATAAAACACTTTTCAGCTGTGGTTGTTCCAAAAGATCTTCCTGTCCAGAGAGCCACGGGGGACAATGCTGGCCTGACGCACTCAAAAACACCCCGACTTCTGACTTCAAAATAACACGCGGAGCCGTCAGTACTCCAGGGTTTGTGCTGAATGTTCTTGGTTTTTGTCCAAGCTGTATAGTGGTTTCTAAGGCTTTGCAAATCTCATATAGTCTAAACAGGAACAGAATTTCAGAGTTGGAAAGGACCTTGTTTTGACCTCCCGACGACCTCAGACCCAGAGAGGGTGAGTGACTAGATGGCAGTCACACAGCAGGTGGATGCAGGCCTGGGCTACACCCAGCTGGCATGGCTCTTTCCATCCTCCAGTCGGGACTCGAGGACAAAGGATCTGGAGTCACACAGACTGAGTGGGAGCCATCTCGGCACCTCTCTCCCTCGCTGTGTGGCCCTGGGCAGGTGACTACCCTCTCTGAGCTTCAGGACAAAATGGGAGAATGCTGTGCCCGGGCTGCTGGGAGGGTGAGACGCCGACCTGCGTGTGCAGCCAGCGCAGACTCTGACACCAGCAAACTCGCTATGGTGGCAACGTCACCGTCATTGTGCCCTAAAGAAACCTTCGGCCGACCAGAATCCTGGCTGAGGCAGGACTGACGTGCCTCGGCGTGCTCAACATCAAGCTGCTGTCGGATCTAAAGATAACACTTCCAGACACTCTCCACCATTCCGTGTCCCTTCCCAAAGTCGGCAGCCACGTGACCCTGGGAAGCTGCCTTAAAAACTGCAGGGAGGCCTGGGAGCAAGACGTGACGGTAAAGGTACCCGAAGGAGTTTCCTTAAGGTGATGTGTTTCCTTCGAACCGTTCTTCATCCTGAGTGCGGTGATGTTTATATGAGACAATACGTGTATTCACATTTCACAGAACCATATAGCAAAAACACGAGTATATGTAAAAACTGCTGAAATCCAAATAAAGTTTTAGTTTAGGTAACAGTATTGTACCAATGGCAACTTCTTCTTGTGACACTTAGACTCTGGTTGTGTAGAATGCTATCACTGAGGGGAGGCAAGAACTCTCTGTACTAATGTCGCAACTTCTGTGTGAATCTAAAATTCAAAATAAAAAGTTTAAAGAAGCGACAGCAGGTCGGCATTGCTGCTCAAATAACTACTAATTCCTTTTGACTGACATATTCAGTAGGGAAACACAAGGTCACACGCCAAAGGCAGTAACTTCAGAGGCCCTGGACCCACAACAGGGCAGGGGACAGAGACATGTTACAATTTACAAGAAGGTGAAGAGATTAACTGCTGCCCAGAGCCTGGATTTCTTTCAGCTCCTCTTCTGCCTCAAGGCCTTTGTACGTGCTGTTCCCTCTGCTGGGAACACTCTTCCCACCCCCTTCACCTGGTTAATGCCCACACCTCCTTCACAGGGAAGCTTACCTGTCATACCTCCCAGGACACTTCCCGTGACCGCCTGGAGATTAACCACCACCCACCTGTCTTGGAACACTCATCACGTATGATTACAATGACTATTTGACTGTTCTCCCTGCTACAAGGTGAGCTTTGTGAGGGGAAGGACCGTGACCTGTACTTTCATACATATATTCCTAGCAAACAGGCAGAGAATAAGAAAATAATACCCACTGTGTGTAAAGGTATAGTTAAACAGGCACTTTCGTATACCAAGAGATGGGGAGATTCTCAGACATTTCTCTCTGTCTCTCTCTGGCTGAAAAGGGCTAGCTAGGAAGAGTGTCAGATTATAGCTTCTTCAGGGGCTCCCCAATGCTCAACAGGTAAGACTCACGTATCCCCAACCTCTGGGTGAATGCGGGGCACATAATAGATGATCATGAAATACTTATTGGATGAGTAAGTGAATCCACGGGTGAATGCTTGCCGAGAGAACTCAAACTATAAAAGTTTTACATCAGGTAATTCTGAGCCAGGAGAGAAAATGTAAGAAGAGTCACCATGCACTTCCAAAATGCTGTGTACTCGCTACCTCCCCTTCTCATCTCCTCTGGAGCGGCAGCAATCCCCATGCCATCTACCCAAGGAGAAAAAGAGGCACAGAGAAACTAAGTGGTTTCCCTTCGGCCACATGGTTAGCGAGTAGACTGTGGGCTTAATTCACTGGAGAAGGAAGATCACCAGCATCTCAAGATCCTTATACCCCACTCCAAATGCAAGACCCTGTATTGCTACCAAACACCTGAACCTTCCCAAGGTCCTAAGCTAGGCTAGCTCCCATTCAAATATCCAGACGACTTGTATTTAATAACTCTAAAGTCAACTGTAATAGTATTAAGGGGAAAAAGAGCAAGGTTTTATGCAAGGGGGTGCAATTCCCAAGCCTGCCAGCAGGTGGAGACAGAGTGTACCAGGCGTCTCGTCTTCCCAGCTCACCTGCTGTTTTCCACAAGGTAATGCACGATTTTGTCCAGGACCTTCTCAAACAAGGCTGTGCGGATCCACAGGTGCTTGATGGCAAGTGGGGACAGGTTGGGCAGCTTCGGCAGCTTCCGCACATTCTCCTGGAGGCCCTGGATCTGGTTTCGCCTTTGAGACCAGTAAAGGAGGAGAAAAGATATTCACAAAAAGGAAAATTCAACTGGACCAATATTCAAATAGGAAAATGTTCAACCTCTCTAGAAAATAAATAAATGGCAACTAAAACCACATTGCTCCTGGCAAATGAGTAAAGAGTTGAAAAAAATAATACCCAGTGAGTGTGAAGATGTGGTGAAACAGACAGTTTCATACACTGTTGATGGGTAGGCCAGAATCTCACACTGATATTTCTCTCTCGATATCTATCCATCTCTCTGTGCTGGAAAGGAGTGCTGGCCAAGAGAAGTCCTGGGCTACACATCCTTCAGTGGCTCTTGACTGCTCTTGAGAATGACCTTTCTCCTGTTCACCTCTCCATCCATTCCCGATCGCTCTCCTTCCTGACCCCATGATCCGACCAGACAGAAATATCCGCAGATCCCTGAGGCTGCCAGGCTCTGATCTGAGGACTTCCCATGAGCTGCTGCTGCTTCCTGCTTTCCCTCCCCAGCCCATTCCCAGGCTAACCCCCTCTCACTCCTCAGGTCTCAGGGAGGACACCCCCTCCTGCAGGAAGCCCTCTCAGAGCAGCCAGACTCTGAAGCATAACTCCCGGCTCACTCTTCTGTCTTCCCCTCCACACTGCAACCTAAGGGCATGGACTAGGTGATTCAATTATTTAAAAATATGACACTTCCTGAGAGTCTGCCACGGGGCAAGAATGGCTCCTCTTCTCGTGCGTATCTCCGGGCCTCGCACAGTGCCTGGCGTGTGAGGGCCCAGTGTGCACACTCACAACGAGTGACTGCGCGAGCCACCACCCGGCACGGGCAGCTCGAATCCCTCCATTAACAAGTCACTCCCAATATCATGGAAACCCATCCCTTTAAGAAATTATCAGCAACACCTGGGAATTTAGCAGATGGACTGGAAGACACCTGAAGACCAGGTAGCTGAGGATTCTGATACCAAATGGGAGTGGCAATGCCACACCCAGAGTCCCGCCCATCAGGCAGTGCTGGCCAGCAGCCCTGGGCAGGCAGGCCGGGAGGTCAAGGAAACGGCCATTTCTCAGCAGTGGAGTGGAGTGAGCACCCATGGCAGAGATGGTAACACATGGCAAGCCTGTGTCTCCATTCCCTTGCCGTAACAGACATGGCTAATCGATCCATGCACTCTTTCCCAAAAGCCCAATCACAGCCTCAGAATCTTTCACAGCACAGCCCTTCATGCAGCCTCTAGCACCAACTGGAGTTGACACCTATCTGCCGTCCCTGACCAGGCTCCAGGCTGGGAGTTGGGCCGTGCCATCAGAACTCCGGGAGTGATTATGGCGGGAGGCCCCTTCGTGCACACACTCGGGCCGTGAGCCTCCCCCCAGTACATACAGTCAGCCACCAAGAGGAGCGAGTGCCGTCCCCGCTCGCCAGGAGTGGTTGCCTCAGTGTGAGTTTTCACTGGGGGCCCAGGTGAACAGAGACCACTTGGTTCTATTAAACTTTGGTCTTGCCGCATTAGAACAGGGCGTGGCTCACAGGAGGCACTCACTCGTTCAACACTCCTCTTTGGGGCATTTACCCGGCGCTAGGCTCTCCCAGATGCTGGGGACATAATGGGGAGTAACAGATGTAGTCACCTGTCCTCAAGGAATTCAGGCAAAAAAGGGAGACAGACAACAATCAAGTAAATAGTGAATGAACAAATAGATGAATAATTACAGATGGTGGTAACAACTGGGAAGAAAAATAAACAAGGTGATATGAAAGAGAAATGGGGGGAGGGTTAGAATTTACCCTTAGCTAGGGGAAGGCCTGAATGATGACAAGGAGGCAGCCATGGAAGACGAGGGATGTGAACCAGGAGGAGGACACAGCATAAGCAAAGGCCCTGGGGTGGAAAAGAGTCTGGTGGGTCTGAGGAGCAGAAAGGAGAGCGGAGAGTGCTGGGACGTGCGAGCTCTCGGGGCTCCGGGGGCCTGTCTGGTGGACCGCCCCAGCCTGCACCCCTGCTCTGCACTCACGCGTTCTCGATCAGCTGCTCCAGGTCCTGGACCTTGCGGCTCAGCTCGTCAGCTGGCGGGAAGCTCTTGCCCACCTTCATGAAGAGAGCTGCGATCTTGTTGCTGCGCAGGAAGCCGGCCGCCCGCCGCCGCAGCCCGTGCAGGACGCAGGCCTCCACAGCAGCTGCAGAGACACACGGTCAGCGGGCCCTGCCCACCCGTGCTCCCCAGCACCCGGCTCGAATGGAGTCTCAGTCACACAGGCATCTGGGAGAGCCGGGGCCCCCAAAACAACAGATTTGTGACAACATCACAGGGAAAGCAGGTCTGCCTCTCCACCTTGCAGCCCCTCAGAGGGAGAAAGAGAGCTTAGTGGTTGACCCGCACTCACAGCCCAAGGGCAGACCAGCTCTCTTCACACCCTCTCCCAGCCCTACCCAGCTGTGTGACTGGGGCAATGACGTCCCCTTCCTGAGCCTACTTCCTTGCCTGTAAAATGGGGACAGTCTGAACATTAACCTCCTAAGCTTGCTGTTAGGATGAGGTGGAAAAAATGCAGGGAAAGCATTCAGCACAGAACCGGGGACACAGCGAGTGCTTTACAGCTGTTACTAGTCCTCCTGTTAGTGGGGGAGGGGGGACAGGGCCACGGGACTGCTGAGTGTTATCTGTATTAAAGGATCATGTCATCATCATCACTGTTGTGATTCCAGGAACAGCTGACATAAGAACTCTGTTTCGAGCCCCACCCCAACCAGGGAAAACCATCCCCATTTTTCAAACGTGGAAACTGAGGCTGGAGAGGTGAACTAAATTGGCCAGAGCCCCCAGCAATTAAGTGAGGGAGCCAGGATCCAACCTAGGTCTGTGTCCAAGGTTTGCTCACCACACTCGCGCCTCCACGAAGGACCTTTAAAAGGAGTCAGTCGTCATCTTCCATTTCTCTGTTTCCTCTGGACGCCCTGCCCAGCTCTGGGTGTAGCCTGGGCTCTGCCACTAACCTGCTGTGTGACTTCAGGCAAATCACTTTCCCTCTCTGGGCCACAGTGTTCCTTTCTGAAAATAAGCCCTGTGCAGGCCTCTCTGACAGCTCCTATCTTATTTCTGGTGATTCCAACAGCCCACCACTAAGTGTCTTCTTACCGTCTGTCTTACACAGTGGACTGGGAGCTCAGTCTGGTATGCAATAGGAGCATAGCCGATGTTTATGGGAAACACTGAGTGCATACTAAGAGGCACTGCTCATGGGGCACCTGTAGGGTGTCAGACCAGTGTTGAGGTTCGCCTTGCTAATCCTTGCGACAACCCCAGGAAGTGAGCGCTCCACGTATCGGCAGCTCACAGCAGAGCACGCCAGCACTCCCGGTCAAGAACCCGGCCAAGGTTATGTGATGTGCAAGAAGAAACACTGAGAAGTTCTGGTGTGACTGCTTGTCATGGTCTTTGGTTAGCAATGACTTCGTTCTGAACGAATGTCCACATGTTGCCTAATCTGCCCATGGACTTACAGTACTCTGGGGAGGCTCTGTTAAGTATCTCCACTTTTGCTTACACACACAGAGCTTTTCATTTGTTTCTGTCGCAGTATGTCCAGCATCTGTTTGGGCTTTGCAGACACTGATTCTGCGGATGGCTCACAGGGACAGTGGGTAAAGGTCCTTTGGGCATTTCTCTCACCCAAACACATTGATCGGTGCTAGCACTTCCTACTCCTGTAATCTTTAGTTCACAAGTATGCTAGCAAGTCCTGAAACGGGCATCCATACTATTTTATTTGCAAATAAACATGTCCAGGAGAAAAACTGTTGCGCATACATATATCCCCATACGTACACTTATATAAAGTCATAGTTGTGTGTGTGTGTGTGTGTGTATACACCTACATATACACATATATACTTAAACAAACATATCTCGCTTTTAATAAGATCTTGCCAAGTCCACCCAACAAAGAAAGTGGCAGAGGTGGGACCTGAATCCAGGTCTGCCTGCTGCAAAGGGGTGACACCGACAGCCGTGGGCTCCCAGGTCATGGTGCTCGTTCAGCACGTCGCAGGCCCAAGGGTGGTATCCCCAGCTGTCTAAACGGAAGCTGATGGGCTTCTCCATGGGGCCAAGGTCATGAGAGGGAAATTATAGCATGTTCTTCACTATGAGACTCTCCAATTGTGAAATGAAGAGCTTTGGGGGGAGAAAAAAGAAACGCACCCACTTGTACATACACATTGATTATGAGCCGAGTCCTGACCTCAGGGACATGCAAAACACGTGTCTCTCTAGCCATCAGGAAAGTACAGTAAGAACCTGGCAGTGTGGTTATTTCTGGAACCTTGTGAGTGTAGCTAGTTCAAGGAGAGAAGTCTGAGTCACGCTCTGAGCCCTGGTCCTGCCTCCTGTGCTGAGCCAGCTAGCGGGGATCCCCGAGGATGTCCACAGCTCTTAATTCCTTATCTGTTTGTTCCCCATCCGTCCTCTCCCTTTACTCAGCAGCGGCCACAGGCAGAGTGAGGAAAGGACACGGAGCCCGTTCCTCAGATGCAAGACCACTGTCGCCTGGAGCAGGGTCAGTGTGAACTGAGCCCACAGGAGGGGAAGCCAGGCCTCCAGTGTTAACCATGATTACCTCTTCATGGGGCACAGAGGGCATGCTTAATTTCTTCTCTAGACTTTTCTGTATTCCCCAATTCCCTCATGAAGTCCCTTTGGAATCTGAAAATAACTGCAGAGTTACAAAGCAAAAAAATGGTGTGAGCATCCTTGCTCAGACACGCCGCATCCCCAAGGCAGCCCACAGAGAAAGAAGCCACATTTCAAGGCCACGGACCACGGACTCACCACAGAAGGAGATGATGTGGCTGCTGTCTTCGTGGACAAACTTCCGCGTGACGGCCTCCTCCATGATCTGCTTCACCTGGAAGGCAGAGGCAGCTGGAGGGGACACCCCAAATGCGACCTGGGGCACAGACACACCCCGGGGCCTTCTCAGGCTGTCTGAGACATCCTGATAACTGCTTCCATTCTACCCCCTATTCACCGTGTCTCCCGTAGGTCCAAGGCCCACGTCCTGGGACAGCTCCACACTTCATATGTTACTGCATCATTCTTACAGGCTCTGTGCACGACAGGCTTCTTCTCAGATGTCACACAGAATGTCATCCCCTTCCCTGACCACTTTATCTAAGGCAGCCCCCCTCATCCATTCCGTTATAGGTACCCTGTTCTAGAACACGTCCACCATTCCCATCCTCTGCGTCTGTTTACTGTCTGTCTCCCTCTTCCGGGATATACACGTGAGGGCAGGGCCTCCCCTACCTGTTCACTGCTGTGTACATGGAGCCTAGTGCATAAGAACAGTGCCTGGTGCACAGTAAGTGCTCAATAAACATTCTCTAAATGAATGGAAGGACGAAGGAGTGAAACAGGTGTATAAAAGAATCAGGAGGGTGTCGTGTGAAAACTCAGCCCTGGAACCTGGCAGACCTGGGTTCGAAGCCCTGCCCTGCACTTAACCAGCTGGATTTGTGATCTTATTTTGGGAAACAGGCTCAGGAAAGTGAAGTAACTCCCCGAGAGAAGCGGAGCTGGCCCAGAGTGGAGACAGAGTTCCAGTCGGGGTCTGACTCCCAGGCTCCGTGCTTTCCCTCCCATACTCGGTCACCCAACAGACATTGCTAGGTTTACCTGTACATGAACTCCTTGTACCTCTCCACAGCCCTGTGAGGACAGGCTCTACTTTCACACACATTTCTCAGAGGTGGAGACTGAGAATCAGAGAGCTGATGCAGTCTGCCGGCAGGACCAAGCCAGGAAGGGGCATCTGGGATCTGAACCCAGGTCTGTCTGAGGGCCTGACCCAGAGCTCTGCTGCCAGCCCACGGAGTACCGGACCAGGCCCTCCCAAGTCCCAAGGTGATGAGAAACCCGGGAGAAGGGATTCCTCAGTCTCTCCCAACTTGGGGACCGAAAGAAGCACTGAACTGGGAGTCAGTCACCTGGGTCACCTGGATCTGACTCTGTCATCACTTCCTGTGGGGGACTGTCAGGGATGGGGGCATCTCAAAGGTCAAAATGGTCAGGAAGCATTTATCCCTCTCTGGCATCCATTCTCAGGAGTCCACAGCTGCTTGCATTCCTTCAACAATGGGCTCTCACTCCTTTTGGGAACTAGGTTAGCTCTAAGGACAGGTCAGGAGGCAGCTGGGAGGGGCTAACAGCCTGGAATGTGGAGTCACTGGTCTGGGGTCAAATCCTTGGCCATTCACGATCTGCATGATGCTGGACCGGTTTCCCCATCTGTCAAACGGAGCGGATGATAACAGCACCCCTACTCACAGGGCAATGCGAGACTTGGCTGAGATCACGGAGAGAGCCACCTATGCCTGGCACCCAGCAGGAATTCCACAAACAGTATCAACTCCTGAGCCTACAGTAACTATTCAGTCCACTGCCTGTCACACAGTGGACGTTCCAAACAGGGCCTCGCTGGCCTCAGGCCTGGCCTGGCCCCGCCCCTCCACGTCAGATCTCTGAGCACCTGCCCACCCCATCTCTGGCCCCACCCTGCAAACCTTCTGATTCAGCCCCGCCCTCCTGCCATCCCTCCCTCTACCTGCAAATATTTAAACAGCATAAAAGGAGGATTAATCTCAGGAGGGAGTCAGGCAGGGAATTTCTGGCCAAGCTGCAAAGCAGGAAGGGGGGCTCCTGGGGCTCCCAGGTCTACTCTGTCTACTCCCTCCTCACACCTGCCACCTGCCCACACCCAGGTACCCTCACGCTGCCCACCTTGAGCCCTGCCAGGTTCCAAACCAACTTGCTACTCCTCCCCGCCTCCTCACACTGTGCTGTGTTCATGCTCTCAAAACGGAAAGGAAATAACATGGCCCAGTGCTCAGGGCTATCAGAAGGATTATGGAAACTGTAGGCAGAGGGCCTCAAGCAGGACCCGGCACACTGCTCGCACCATATACAGGGAGGCTCTAGGTCACTGAGGAAGAACAAGAGCTTGAGAGCCACCACACCCAGGTTAAACTCCAGCTCTGCCATTAGCTGGGTGACTTCAGGCCTCAGTTTCCTCATCTGTGAACTGGACACCGCACCACCTCTCAGAGCTATGTGAGAATTCTATAAAAACATGTGCGGAGCTCTTGCTGCTTCATCTTGAAGGACGTTTGCTGGTTTCTGTCCTGACAGAGTTGCATCCGACACCAGTCTCTGCAGCTGACACTCATCATGATCTTCGCTGCTCGAACTGATAACCACTGGCCCTGGTTTTGAAGAACAATGCGGAACGCACATTCAAGTAGACTCTGCAGGCGTTTTGTGCTTATTGCTGGCATGACGTTTTTCATGATTCATGAGCTGAAGGTCATTTGAGAAGGATACTGGGAGTCAGAGGAAATCACCACAACCCAACCAGAGGAATTATCGAGGCGTTTCATCAATAAGAATCAAAGTGATGCCTTAGTAATGGGGAGACCGACAGACACCACCTCAGTATGACCTTATCTTAAACCTCATGCCTTTGGACCTTTTTTAAGGTTTCTTGAGCATTTTTAAATAGAAATAAATTCTAGCTTTAAAAACGTAAAAAACAACAAAACAGGTGCAGAGCTCAAAAAGGGGCAAGGGCGCAGACCACCCTGTCTAAAACAGAGCGTCTTGCTTTATGCTGTCCTTTGAACTTTCCACGGCCTATCACTACCTGTCTGTGGGCTTACCTACCTAGTGTCTGTCTCTCCCACGGATCTTGAGCCCCCAGGGCAGTGCCTGGCACGTGGAAGGTGCTCAGTATCTGCTTGGTGATCACTCTGATTACATTAGTAATACCGCTTACTGAGCTGGGCTGCAGGCAGGGCCCTAGGCCCTTGGACACCTGATCTTGTTTGTTATGTGTATAAGGCTGGGGTCGGCAAACTTTAACTTTTCTGTAAAGAGACAGACAGCAACCATTTCAGGCTTTGAGCTAGGGCTGCCAGATAAAATACAGGGTGCCCAGTGAAATCTAAACTTCAGATAAATAAGGACTGTTGTTGTTGTTGTTACGTATGTACCAAATGTTGCACGGAACACACACGCAAAGATAATTTGTTTTCCTGAAATTCAAATCTAACCGGGCATTCTGAAATGTTCTTTGCTAAATAGGCAAACCTATTTTCAGGCCACGACAGTCTGTGTCGCAGAGTCTCTTGTTTGTACAACCCCTGAGAATGTAAACACCATCCTTGGCTCAGGGGCAGCGCACAAACAGGCTGGGTTTGGTCCACAGAGCCCCCTGGTTTAAAGCACCCAGCACAGTGCCTGTGGCACACAGAAGACCTAAATAAACATCACTGAGCTGCCACCTGTCCCTCAGAGGCCTGCTGCTCAGTCCTGACTCAGGTGGTGGGTGCCTGGCAGTGTGGGTGGGTGAGTCATGCTGAACCAACATTGGCCTGTGAGATGGAGGCCCCCCAGGCAACCTGACTCTTACATTTGTAAGGAACTGGCAGGGGAGAGAACAGGTAAATTAGGATGCCTGGAGGGCCTTGGGGTGGCTTTAGAAATAACTCCTGAGCATGTGGGGGAAGTGGGGATGACTCAAAGGCCCCTTGACAACCAGGGGGGGGGGGGAAGGGGGTGAACTGAGGACAGCTGTGCCCCTCTGCAGGTACCCCAGCTGCTGAAAACAAAATGCATACGCTTGGCCTGGCCGGGAGCTCAGTTGGTTAGAGCGTTGTCTCTATACACCGAGGTTGTGGGTTCAATCTCCGATCAGGGCACATATAAGAATCAACCAATGAATGCATAAATAAGTGGAACACCACACTGATGTTTCTCTTTCTTCCCCCTCCCTTCCTCTCTCTCTAAAATCAATAAATATATTTAAAAATAGCGGGCCAGCATCTCCAGCCCTGGTTCAAACCACTGATCCTTGAACAGGTCCCCAAAGGCAGTGCCATGGGCTCACCTCCCTGCTTTTGCTCATGTGTGCCTTCTGCCAGGTGCCCCTCCATGTGTGCTCCAGCCAGCTAACTGCAACTCAGGCTTCAGCCCAGGTGTCACCTCTTCCCGGGAGCCTTCCTGGACTACCCATACCCCAATCGGGAGGAAGTGTACTCTTCTTCATTCCACTAGCACTTGCCTTCCCAGCATTTATCACATAAACCGCAACTCCTGCTCATTCACTCAACATTTATCAGTGCCTCCTATGTGATCAGCACCATGTGGCAATCAGAGTCCCTGTCCTCATGGAGGTCACAGTCCAGCAAAATGTAAAGACATTAAGCAAATCACACAAATGGGAAATATTTACAAAATGAGACCAGTTCTCTGCAGCAAAAGAACTCGGTTCTATTAAACAAATAGCAATGATACTGGGTGGGTAGGGAGGTCAAGGCTTCCTGGAGGAGGTGATGCTCCAGATCTGAAGTACAAGTAGAAATTAACTCTTGGGGCCTCAGTCTCTCCAACTCTAAAGCAGAGGGAAAAAAACTCTCCCCTGTGGCTGCCCCCCCAGAGCCTCTTTGCAGATCAAAGGAAGGAACAGGTGTAAGGACACTGTGTAAAGCACTGCATGGAAACAGCTGGCAGCCTTTTATTTTTTAATTTGTTATGGGCGAGGCAAGCAGGAGGTGAGAGCTGGGAGGGGCTGGAACAGGGCTGATGGTGGGCAGGAGAAGCAGGAATATTTTAGGAAGCTCCGAAGCATGGACACAGACATGTTGCAGGGGGCGGGGGAGGATGGCACCACTCTGCAAGCTGTGACTGTTTCCATGGTGTGGCCCAATCTTCCTTTCCTGCCCAATCCTGTCCCTTCCCCTCCCCACATCCCGAGCTCTGGTCGCACGTGCCCTCCGTCTGCGTGTCCCACGTGATGCCCTCCCAGGCCTTGGCTTGCACGTTCCCTCCCATCTGATGTCCCCACCCATTCCTACCTCCACCTCCAACTCTGGGAAAACCACCAATTCTCTAGGACCTTATGCCCTTCTTTTCACTCCCCCTTTAAACCTCCAAATTGACGTGTCCGCCCCTCCCTTCTGAGCTCCCAGAGTAATGCCCACTGTATATAAGCTTTGAGCACTGGGTTCTGGAGTCAAACTTCCAGAATCCAAATCCCAGCTCTTGCACTCGTGATCTTGGGCAAATCATATCCCTTCTCTGAGCCTCATCCCAATCAGTAAAATGGGTGACATTAGTACTTGCCTCACAGGCGTAAGGTAATACATCCAAAGCATTAAACACAATAGCAGCCACACAGTATGTGCTTTACACACCCGTGTTATGGAATGACGACCAGCATTCATTTATAAAGTGTACACTGTGTGCTAGTGCCGTGCTTCAGGGCATTATCTCACCTAATCCTCAGGGTAACTAGGTGAGATGGGTACAGTTACCCTCCCCATCTCACAGACAAGGAAACGGAATCTTGGTGAGCTTGAATGACTTGCCCAAGAGCACACAGCTTGCAGATGGCAGGGTGGAGATCCAAACCCGTGACTGTCTGCCCCGCACGGAACCTGGCACATGGTAGGCTCATTCACTCACTCAGGGGACACCTACAGGTGCTTCCCACAAGCCGAGTGGGAGCTTTACACACGAGCCCAAGAACAAACCCACCATGCAATACAGGTGTCACTGCTATTACTCCCATTCTCCCAATGAGACCGCTGACCTGGGCGGGACAGAGGTCATCTGGCCTGTGAAGAAGTGGGATTTATTTGAGGTTTACTCCACTTCCCAGATCAAGGTGGGGACCAAGCAGCCAGGTGGCCAGTGCACCTGCTCCCTCAGCCCGACTCAGCCGAGTGTCAGTCAGTTGGCTCCCCACTCCCAGAGCCAGGCATCAGCCATCACCCTTCATCCTCCCTCTCAGGACACTTGGTGCCTCCCAGCTCCCTCTCTGTCACACGTTGGTTCCCAAAGGAGAATCGTGGTAACAAAAGAAACGTCCAACCTGAAATGCTTACGACAGAGTGAAAGAAGCCCATCGGAAAAGGCTGCACACTGTGGCTTCAAGTGGCAGGGATGACACTCTGGAAAAGGCAAAACTATGGAGACAGCAAAAAGATCAGTGGTTGCCAGGGGCTGGCGGGGAAGGAGAGATGACTAGGCAGAACACGAAGAATTTTAGGGCAGTGGAGCTATTCCGTATGATACTACAGGAGTGGACACATGTCATTATGCATTTGTCAAAACCCACAGAATGGACGCCCCCGAGAGTGAAGCCAGGTGTCACCGTGGACTTTGGGTGACAATGACATGCCAGTGTAGGCTCATCATTGTAACAAATGGCCCCTCTGCTGCGGGATGCTGACAGTGGGGGAGGCTGTGTGTGCAGGGACGGGGGGTATGTGGGAAATCTCTGTACTCACCACTTGATTTTTAATGTGAGCCTAAAACTGCTCTAAAAAATAAGAGAAAAAACATGTCCTTTCCTCACTCTGCCACGAATGGAGGGTGTCAGCAGGGCTCTCGACCTTTCAGTAGACTGGCCAAGGGCCTCCTTCCAGATGGGCACCCACGTCCTCAGCCCACCGTGCCCACCAGGGACTTTGGGGCCTTCACAGAGAGGGGCCTGAAGGTGTCGGGCGCACAGCAGGAGCCCGGCAACCACTGGTGAACGGCTCAAAGCCTCCTCTTCTGGACTCTCACTCAGCTCCAGGCCAGCCTTGCCCCACCCCTCCTGCCCACACACTTCCATCCTGCCCTGACACCACGCAGACAGGTAAGGAAAGCAAAGCCACACCAGTGCTCTCCTGCACTGCATCCCTGTGATGCGAGTGAGTGGGGAGCGGAGGGGACACGAGCCATAGAGCAGTGGCATGTGAATCTTCAGCGTGCTCCAGCTCCTCCCTCCTCACCTGCCCTAAACCTGGCTGTTGGGCTGGCAGGAGACAGGAATGCCTCCCCCTCGGCTGCTGCCAGCCTGGTCCGTTAATCATTCACTGGCGTGCTATAAACAGGCGCCAGGCATTGCGCCCTAACAGTACATGGACTGGCCAACCTGCCACGGCCTGGACAGAGGGGTGTTCTGGGGCTAAGAATGGGGTTCCCATAAAGGGGTCTCCCACCACAGCCCTGCACAGGTGCCTCAGACACCCCTTGGCCAGGGGGCTCCCCCACTGGCTGATTCTGGAGCATTCACCTGGGGCACCTTGGCAAAGGTCCTTCTGGCCAACACTCCCATGCAGTCACCGCTGGCGATGATGGGGCTATGAAGACAATGCCCGGCCGCCCTCCACTCCCAGAGAAAACAGCCGCCATGTGTCACGTTCCCAGCCCACACCCTGACACTAGCCAGCTTCCTCCTGGGTGTGTTGCCCACTGCGTGTGGCAGCTCCCCTGGCAACGCACCCGACTTCCACAGACCCACGGGCCTCGTGCACAAGGAACGCACACACATACTCTCCAGTGTACCTAGATTCTCTGGCAGGTTGCCCAGACTTTGGGAGTCAGGCAGCTACAGGAAAGAAATGAAATTCGCAGATGGTTGCTTAAAACACACACAGCGTGAACCAGAAAACAGACCAACCACCTCGACACAAGCTTAGAAGGAAAAGAAGCTGAACACTGTGTGAAGACTGGATTGGAATCCTGGCTCCACCCCCTACCAGCTGGGTGACCTGACTCACTTTCCCTGCGCTTTGCTTTCCTCGTCTGTCAAATGGGATAATAAATAGGATCTACCCCCTCAGGTTTTTTTAAAGATTAAATATGTTAATGGATGTAAAGTGCTTAGCACAATGCCTAGAACATAACAGAACCTTCTGGAAATACTCTAACCCTCTGTTGTCCAACAGTATCACTAGCCACATGTGGCTATTTAGCATTTCAAACATGGCTAGTGCAACTGTTTTGAATCCTCACCCGAGGATATGTTTTGATTGATTTTTAGAGGGGGGAGGAGAGAAACACTGATGTGAGAAACATTTGATCGGTTGCCTCCTGCACACCCCTTACTGGGGATTGAACCCTCAACCTAGGTATGTGCCCTGACCAGGAATCAAACCCGCAACCTTTTTGGTGTATAGGATGACACTCCAACCAACTGAGCCACCTGTCCAGGACAGGAAGTATTTTTAATTTAATTATATATAATTTAAAGGTAAGTAGACACATGTGACTCGTGGCACACATTGGAAAGTGCAGGTCTGCAACATAGTGGGGCCCAATAAATGCTAGTTACGGTTATTATTAGGGGGTGCTCTCACAGAGGGCTCACTAGGTTAGAAATAGGAGGCACCATTTCATTTCTGAGCATGGTGCTGCACTGTACTGACCTGTGTATCCTGGCATCTTGCAGGGTGGTCCTGAACCATATCTGGGTACTTGGGTTGCGGACCACTCACAGGTACTGATGACAGCTGAGGATACCCTCTCCACACAGCAAGTACAAAACGTTTATATAATTTCAGGGCCTTGCACACTCCCCGAGTAGAAATCTCTCATCCAGCAGACACTTGGCACACAGTGGGTCCCCAGGCAGCACCTGGGATCACAGCCAGGCACAGAGCACAAGAGTGGCTACTTCCACTGTTAGAGGCGGAGCTCCACAGGCAGGTACCCTCACTCCTTGAGATGGACATTTGTGACTTGTCTGCCTGGTATCCATCTCCCTGCCTGGTCGTTTCCCCTTGACTCTCCTCTGAGACCCTTCCCTTGCTTTCAGAGAGCTGACTCTACACTTTGCCTCTCAGGCTGGGCCAATCAGAACACTCCGCCCCACAGTGACTGGAACGAAAGCAGCACATGACCCAGGCTGGTCCAATGAGACCTAAGACTTTTGCTTGAACCATGGGAAAGAGAAAGCTTTCTTTCTGTGGTGATGCTAAGCTGGCAGATTGTGCCCTGAGAGCTGCTGGACAACATTCTACCTCCCCATAGAGACAGGCAGAGCATAAAGCGAACACAGAGAAAGGCAGGGGAGAGATGGAGAGGGATGGGGGTCCTAATGACATCACTGGAACCCCTGGATACAGCTGTACCTGAAGCTGGACTCACTCCAAACTCCCCAAACCCCTAAACCAATAAATCAATTTTTAGTGTCTTTTTTCCTTTTCACTTTATATTGATATATTTACTGTTCTAGCTAGTTCTATAAGCAAGTTATTATCCAACTCGAAATGGATGGAGCTCACTGAAATATCCTGTTCTGCTGCTTCTAAGCTATGTGACCTTGGTCTAGTTTCTTAACCTCACTGAGCATCATTTCCTCGTCAGTAAACAGGAGTTGCTATTTGTACCTACTCTATAGGAAGATTGCTTTGTGGATTAAATGAAACAAGTAAAAACACTCACAACAGTGTTCAATGAATGGTAGTTACTACAACTCTAACTTACTTATTAAACATAATTTATTAAATAATGATAATTAAAAAGAATTCACTCAGTGCCCAAGCATCACCAAGCCTCTTGAACTCTTAGGACTTCAGTTATCTGACTTTTTAAATGGAGCCTTACTGCAAAGGGACACACTACTATCTTTTATAAACAGCCACGATCTGAATTCCTTCAAGATTTTGCAAAGGCACATAAATCTATTCACCTCCCATCTATCTATCTGTGAGGAAGGGGTGGCGGAGAGAGAAACATTGATTTGTTCACTTATTTCTATACTCATTGTTTGACTCGTGTATGTTCCCTGACTGGGGATCGAACCCACAACCTTGGCATATGGGGATGACACTCTAACCAACTGAGCGACCCGGTCAGGGCCCATCTCCCATCTTCTTGTACTACCAAAAGAGGAAAACACACTGCTTCCCGCTGGAGTTCAGCACTCCCAGCTGCCTCACCCAGGGGCTCCTCGCGGCTAAGCGGCAGGGCCAGCAGGCTCACAAGGGTTTCTGACCTCCCCAGGCTGAGGGATTACCTCCAAGGGGCCAACGAGCAGCTGGACCCAAAGGGAAGATCCAGCTACCCACCCAGGACGGCCATACAGCCAGTCAAGACTCAGCCCTCCTGAGTTCTACTCAAGAGCTCATCCTTTGGACCCCACAAGTACCCCTTCCCAGTCTACAGCGCTGCTCCAGTGGCCACGGCACCCCCGGCCCAGGGCTTACTCAGGGAGAACGCGGTCCCATGCTGAGAGCACCTGCAACTTCAGATGGGACCAGAAAGGTGTCCCATCTGAACATGTCCTTATGGAACTCCGTCTATCTGCCTCCTCACTCACAAATCCTGTTGAACGCCTGGTTGTCAGGGGTGGCACACAGCACTGCTGCGTGGCAGGTGATGCCCTCACTGTCAGATACACAAGGAAACGGAAGCCAGAGAGGTTCAGGCAGCTACTGAAAGGCGGGGCCACGACCTGAACTCAGGACTGTCCAGTTCCAAAGACTGGCCCTTTCCCGGACTCCACACTCTCAGCACAGCTCATAACCACACGAGGGTCTCCGATTTGGGCTCCAGAGGAATACAAAAAAGGGTTCTGGAGCCAGACCCTCGAGCTGTACCACTGACAATCTCTGTGCCCTTAGGCAAGTTCCCTGCCATCTCTGTGCTTCAGTTTCCTTATCTATAAGAGAGACCTGTTTATCTACCTCAAGGGGCATTGAAACAAATGAGGTCATCCACATAAAATACTCAGTAAATGCTGTTTAAGAAAACATCGTTACCCCATTAGAATGGCTGTATTTGAGCCCTTGGTTTCCTTAAGTGGAGTCAAGGCTCCCAAGAAGTCTTGTGAGTTACTGAGTTTTAATAAGTCTTAAATACGGACTTGGCAAATTCAGAAGACAGAAAATATCAGAAAGACTTGGCTCTCCAAGAGTGATGTCAGCCAAATTAGATGACTCGAGCTTCTCAGAACGCTGGAGCTGGTCCAACCTCGTGCACTTAGAAAGCAGGAGAGTGAGACAGGGAGGGGGACCTGCTAGGAGGCCACAGGTAGTTAGGAGCAGAGCTGGGACAAGCACTCGGGTGTCCTTGCTTCCCACAGTGATGACCAAAGTGCCCTTCCTACTTGCCAACCAACAGCAAACGCTGCCACCCTCTC
Source organism: Tadarida brasiliensis (assembly GCA_030848825.1). Taxonomy (NCBI): domain Eukaryota; kingdom Metazoa; phylum Chordata; class Mammalia; order Chiroptera; family Molossidae; genus Tadarida; species Tadarida brasiliensis. The sequence continues at coordinate 13,136,299 of CM061277.1, read as the reverse complement.
CCGGAGCCCCTCAGGAGGTTACCGCAGTGGAGACCGAGCCGGACTGCACGGGAGACACAACTGAGCGGGAAAGCCAGCGCCCCTGCCGTCACATCGAGCCAGGGGGCTAAAGCCCAAGCCACCCCTCAGAAGCTCCTGGAAGCTGCATTGTCAGAGACCTGGAAAAAAGCATCCAAATGCACTGACAGATACGGCTGCGTTATTCACGAAGAGAAGATCTGCCGTCTTAAGCCCCAAAGCATGACACACAGAAACTGTCTGAGTCAGCCTTGCCAGCATCAGAGAGCCCCGAAATATCCCATCCAGATGTCTAGATTCCTTCTGCAAGCACTTTTGGAACCCCCACTTGGCCCAGCAGGGGAGTAAAGGGAGAGCTGTGATTTCTAGCCCAAGTGTTGAATGCTCAAAGAACCACCCAGAAGTTTCCTCTCTTGCTTAATGACTTATGCCCACCCCCCCCCCATTTGTCACCTATATTTGTTGCTCACTCTGTAGTCTGAACAGTCTACAACATAGGTGAGTTCATGTCCCCCCCCTTGCTCAACCCTCATGGCTCCCATGTCACTAAGAGAAAAAGCCAAAGCTCCCAGGGGGTGATCAGCCTCCTCCTCCTCCATTCTTGTTTACTTTCCTCCAGCCTCAATGGCCTCCTCGCTGTTCACTGTTTCCGACTCAAGGCCTTTGTACATGCTGTTCCCTCTGTCTGGAACACCCTTCCTGCAGTTGTCGGCATGGCTCCCTCCTTTCCTTCAGGTCTCTGCTCAAATATCAATCACCCCATCAAGAGGCCATTCCTGACCCTCCTCTGGAGAGCCCTTCTCACCACTCCCCAGGCCTTTCTAGCTTTTTTTTCCTCACAGTGCTTGTCACTCCTAATATACATTTATTGCTATCTATCTGTCCCCCAACTAGACTGTACCCTTCACAAGAGCATGTGCACAGGGGTGTGGCTTTGCTCGCTTCTCAATCTGCAGTTCCTAGAACAGGGCCTAGATGCTCAATAAATATTTGTGAAAGAGGGAAAAACAAGGAAAAGAGGGAGAAAGAGAGGAGAGGAGAGGAGGAAGAGAGGAGGGAAGAGAGGAGGGAAAGGAAAGAAGGAAAGAAGAGAGGAAGTTTTCTTCTAAGAACTGACAGAAAGGGTCTATCCTGGCCCCTGCCATCAACTGAAAATTCCTGAAGTTCAATTCCAAACAAGACCCTCCCTGCTCATCAGTCCTCTATAGCTCCCTAGTATCTGATGGAGCAAACACTGCAGCCTGGCACAAGGGAGAACTAACAGAATTCTCCTGCCTCATCTCCTTCCCCTACACCCACCTGACCCCAAGTCGTGTTTCCAGGGACTCTGCTGACGCTCGTGGCTCCCTACCACTGTCCTTTGAGTCAGGGTCACGAGGCCACGCTTCGGCGGAGCCTGACAAAGTGGGATCTGAATCCTGGCTTCTCCGTGGACTGCCCGTGTGACCTGAGAGCGGGCTGCTTCCCGTGCCTGCGCCTCTGGTTCCTCGTGGATCCAGTGACGGAGACGACGATTCTCCCTCTCGGGGCGGCCCTGAGAGCGCAGGAGATGCTCGGGGAGCACTTGGGACAGCACCCAGCTCAGAGGCTTCTCAATCTCACCTGCAGTGAGCTGTGGGCTGGACGCTCCTCTGTGGGGGCTGTCCTGTGCACTGCAGGTTGAGAGGCCAGCATCCCTGGCCTCTACTAGATGTCAGCAGCAACAACCGTTGTGACAAACAAAATGTCTCTAGACACTGCCAAATGTCCTCTCGGTAGGGCTACCAGATTTAGCAATATATATTTATACTAAAAATTATTCACTATCTAATTCAAATTTAATTGTGTGACCTGTATGCCATTGGCAACCTTACCTGGAGGGCAAAATTAAGATCCTTCATTAAGAGCCAATGGGTTGAAGTGGAGCCACCATGGGGTCCCAGTAGTAACATCAGTTGTTTCTCTCACCTTCCTGCCCACCTCCCCCATCCCACTGCCTTCCCCCCAGGGATGGGAGGCTCAGCTCCCCCAAGCCCAGCTCAGCCCTTGTGTTGATGGCTCCCAATGATAGCCCTTCCTTCAGCTCTAATCTGCAGAGCTAAAGCTGCTTCCTCTCCAGCACCCACTTCATCCCCCTGCCTCCTTCCTGGGGCCTGGCCCTACGCCCCAGCAAGCCCCTCCCCCAGCCTTCTCCCCTCCAATTAAGTGGCCTCCCAGTCCCAGGCTGGAGGCAGGAAAACAAGGCAGTTAGTCACTTTGCTTCCGTTATCAACTCAGTTAGTCACATGGCTGGCTCCTTTAATGGCAGTCGTCATGGCAACGGGAAGCCAGTGCCTGCTCTCTGGGAACCAAAACAAAATTAAGTGGTGGAGGTGGGGAGGGAAAAGGAGGGGAGGATAAAAGAGGGGAGGGTGAAGGGAGCCAGGAAGGAGCCAGGATAGAGAGGCTGGATTGAACTGGAGGAAATCGTTGGAGGCCACCCTGTCTCCAGCTTTCCCTTGGTGGCACTGGGCAGAAAGAAAAAGTAAGATGCTTGCCCTGGCGAAGCTCAGGCTACCATGGCAGGTGTTTTCACACTGTGTATCCTCACAGTTGAGTAATCTTCATCCCCATTATGAATAAACTGAAACCCAGACACTTGTGAATATAAAGAGGGATGTTCATCCAAGGTTGTGCAATTTACAAGCCATCAATTTCAGCTCCGCCCTCTCCTTCCCATATTCCTCGAGTCCTCCCCACGCCTTCCCTCTTGCTTTTATGATAGGACCAGGTGCTCTGTCCACACTGTATCCAACACAATTCTCCTTCCTCCTGGAACTCCCCTACTCCGAGTCCTCCCATTCCTCAAATTCACAGTGCTCCCGCTAGCCACAAAGTTTTTACAGATGCGGTTCCCTCTGCCAGGAATGGTTTTCCTCTTTCTCTTCCCACCTCATACCTTCACCTGAAAGGCCTACTCATCGCTCTGGCTGGAGAGCTCAGTTGGTTAGTGTCAGCCCTACACGCCCAGGTTGTAGGTTCGATCTCTGGTCAGGGCACATGCAAGAAGCAACCAATGAATGCATACATAAGTAGAACAACAAATCGATGTTTCTCTCCCCCCTCCTCTCTCTAAAAAAAAAATCAATAAAAAAAATAAATGTACATACCCTTCACCTACTTCTTAAACATGATACGTTTAGGACATGTAACTGCATGTGGTTATCTCTCATGTGTTCTTTTGCTGCAAAGTACCTCTCCTTCAGAACTTGGTGCACAACCTATAATTACCTTTTGAATTACACTCGGAATGTCTGCTGGGGTCTGTCTACTGGAATGTCAGCCCCAAGAGGGCAGGGCCTATCTTGTTCACTGCTACATCCACAGAGTCCAGCCCAGCCTCTGGTGCACAGATGCCCCTCAGCAAATAAATGCACCGCATTTGAACCCAGCTCTAGCTGATGGCAAAGCTCCTTGGTGACCTGCTTCCTGGTGCTGGGTCACCATGGCTCCCTGAGTCAGCAATGGACAGAGCTTCCAGCCCCACAGCCCCTGCGGGCCTTTGTGGCTTCAGTGGCTCAGGCAAAGCTTGCAGACCTGCCTGGCTCATCTACAGAAACTGATTGTTAAGCCACCTCTTCCATAAAGAAGAATGTGGGGAGCCTCTGGGGAGACTGTGACAAGCAGGGATGCGGCTCCTCTGAACCCAGACGGTGAGCAGAAGGAACACCTGACTTGACTCCCAGATTTTCACTCATTCCACTGGAGACTGGCTCTCTGATATTAGGGAGACATGCTCCCCAAAGAGGAAGGGAAAGAGAGAGGTCTGCCTTGGGGGCAGCAAACCTGTCACCATGCCCTTAGGGGGCACCCATGCTGAACAGGGGGACTCACAGACAGAAGACTTGAATTTGTTCCTCTTTACTTGGCTGTAACCTTGGAACATCACTTACTCTCTTCGGACCAGTTTTCTCAGCGGTGCAATGGAAATGATACCACCCACACATGCCAAAGTTATGGCACTGTGTAGATGTGGATGGGCATGTTTGTGATACAGGGGGTAAGAGCCTGGCTCAGACAGACCTGGGGTAAGTCCTCAGCTCTGTCCTTGTTAGCTGTGTGCTCTTGAACAACTCACCCTTCCTCTCTGAGCCTGCTTCCTGGTCTGTAAAGTGGGACGACCTCACTCACCTGATGAAGTTACTGTGCGCAGGGCAGGGCACAGGGCAGTCTCCAGTACATGGAAGCTCTGACTATGTCTAATTATGAAAACAACGTGCCCCAAGAAATGCAGATTTAGAAACAGCCACCAACTTGTGACTGTCAGGTCCTGCGTTCTGATTGGAGATCCGGGGTCAATGAGTACTGGAGGCCCTTTGTCCAAACTTGCAAGGTTCTGCCCCCATTCCCCTCAGGTACCAAGCAGGATGCCAGGAGGTCCCTCTGATCAGATGATCTCAGCCCGGAGCCAGGCAGAAAGCTCATTCTGAGCCCCAAACCCAGCCCTTCCCAGGAGAGATGATGCAGGTCCAGACCACTGGCCCCAAGGACAAAGTGTTCCCCCCAGCCTGGCCAGTAACCCAAACTAGACTGATATGATGGGACCTCCAAGGGCATTGGACCAATGCTCCCTTCTCCAGATGTGGAAACTGAGTCCTCGAGAGGGAAGGGGATTTGTCCAGGGCACCAAAGGAGCTGGTGGCAGAGCTGGGACCAGGGTCCTAACTAAAGCCCTGCCCTGAGGCAGAAAGCACTGCCCTCCCCAGATGCCTTGCTGACAGGCTCTTCTGCCTGCAGCCCCTCCCAATGGAACCAGCCAATCATTCCCTTAAAAACACAGCCATTCCAGGTGAAAACATCTGGAGAGCACTAGATTTGGTTAAACAATGAACAAAAAGACTTCAGGTTTTGGATGCCCCCTCACCCCCACCCCAAATAGTCATCAGAATGTGTGGGTTTCGCTGGACAGAAGGTCTAGACAGAGCGTTGTTCAGGTCCCCATAGGGGTCTCTCTGAGGGCTGAGCTGAAAAGTTCTGGACCTTTCTGAGGGATTCCATGTATCCTGTATGTCTCCTTATTCAGAAAGGCCAGAATGTACAACCAGCCCTGGAGCTGATACTCGAAACAACAGGGGCATGCCACAGACAGACAGACAGACACACACACACACACCCACACTCCCTGAGGAGGGAGGGGGAGCAACAGGTCACAGCCTGGAGGCTGCCCTTGATAGCTGTCTGTCACCAAGCAGGGAGGGGCTTCTTGGTGCTCAGGGACCACCCCAAACACACAGAGGCACAGGGATCAGGCCACCCCCAAGGTCTGCAGGCTAAGGACTCAAGATATACCAGGATGCGGGCTCAGCAGCAGTAGGGTCCCAGGTGGAGGGATGTGGGTGACATGAAGAGGGCAATACACACACGGTCACAGCCTCGCTCATTCACACACAGACTCCTGCAGCACACATCACACACACACAGATACACACGGACATACATACACAGTCACAGCCTCATTCATTCACACAGATTCCTGCATCACACAAATACGCATCATACTCAGAAACACAGATAAACACACAGACAGACACATGTACACATAATACACAGAGACAACAGAGATATCTCCAGACAGATGCACAGACATTCTCAAATACACACACAGCTACATGTCCTTACCCACACAGGCATGTACACACGTGTACACACACAGAGAGAGAGTCTAAATGCTTCCCCAGACACCCATCACTATAGATTCTCCCCTCTCTGCAGGAGATCATGGGCTATTAACTCTAAAGGCTAGACTGGGCTCCCTGGTGGCCCCTGGCAGAAAGGGGAAGTGGGGCAGCTGAACCCCGTCTGATTCTCACCCTCCTTCGTGGGTGGGGGGCTGAGGGACCCCTGCCTGCCAGGAGAGTGCGGGCACATGCCCACAAATGGAGTAACCCACTAAGCAGGGACTCTCAGGGAGAGAGTCCCCTGGCTCCTGGGGGTGGCTCTAAGGACTGAGAACTCGAAGGGGGGCATGGGGATGTGTGGAAACAGCTTTATTTTCCCAAAAGGTTACCTTTCCCCTTTCCTGAAGTCTGGTCCTCCTTCTGCAGCCCCATCCAGAGCCCCCAGGCCCTGTCAGCCCCCAGGTGCTTGTCTCGTAGTGAGACCCACCCACCTGAGACCCACCCACCGGCTGCTTCACCAGAGGGGGTCCTGCCCAGACAAATGCAGGAGTGCCCCACAGCTGGAGAGCCCTCCCGCTGCATCCACCCCTGCACACAGCAGAAAAACATCCAGAGCCCCCCCCACACCTGAAGCCCCCACCCCCAAACTCACCAGCCTCCAGTCCCGCGGGAGGTGAAGGACCCACTCAGGTGAGCCCAGGACCAAGGTGGCCTCCCCCTTCCGCCAGGGGCCACCCCACCTGCGAGACTCTTTCCTCGGGGGGGGCTGCGACTGTCCTCTCCCCCCGAGGGTGCGCCCCCGCCCCCTCCCTGCTCCCTCCCCCACCTCGCCACCTACCTCCTTCTTGACGGTGCGCAGCAGCCTTTGCCGGGTCTCCGCCCCTGTGGGACAAGACGGGAGGGCGGCCGGTCAGCCGAGGGCCGGGGCCGGGGCCCGGGGCTGCCCTCCCGCCGCCCCCGCCCCGCGCCCCGCACCCCGCGCCCCGCGCCCCTCACCCGCGGGGCCCGAAGCCATGGCTGGGCGGGCGACGTTCCGAGTCCCAGGCGGCGGCGGCGGCGGCGGCTCGCGGTCGCTGGGCTCCGAAGCTGCGGCCGCGGAGGGGCGGGGCCGGGCGCCGAGTGACGTCAAGACGCGTCACGCGCGCGGCCCCGCCCCCCGGAAACGCACTGCCGGGCCGCCTGGCTCCCGGCGCGAAGATCCTGCCCGCCAGATGCCCACCGTCACTCCCGCACCCCCATCGCCCGGACCTCCCACCCTCCCCTTCCTGCCCAGGGACCCTGCCCTTATGTGGGGCAGGGAAGGACAGCGTCCTGTGTTCGGTGTCTGCTAGGTGCCAGGCTCCAGAAGTGGCGGGAGGTGGTGGGGCACTCTCTCCGAACCTCAGTGTTCTCATCTTTAAAATGGGTATAATATGATTATCTCATGGGAATAATATAAGACTTAAATGAGATAGTGAATGTAAAATGCTTAACACAGACCCTGGGGGAAAAAAATCCTGCACCTATCAAAGGTTCCTGCAGCTGCTATTTCTACCATTATTAGCATCGTTATTATTATTGCTGAAAGTGTTACAGGATATACTGGCTCTCCATCCAGGATAGGACAGGCCTGAAGTGGCCCCCTTCCCCCCCACCCCCCACCCCACATGCAGGTCACTAGGAGAGTGGAGTCCTCCCAGGAGCCTGCCCCCATGGGGCACAGCTGTTAGCCAGAATCTCCAGGGCTGTGCTGGGCAACGGGCTCTGTGGAATCAAGGCTTGTTCCACCAAGTTTCTGACTGCATCCACCCAGATTGCAACACAGGTCAACAAATACTTATTGAGAACCTACTATGTGCCAGGATACTGTGCTTCAGATACTGAAGTGAGCAAAACAGACAAAAACCCCTGCTCTGTGGAGCTTAGGAGGTAGATAACAAAATAAATAAGTAAATGATATAGTATGTTGGAAGACTCTGGAGAAAGTAAACTAGGCAAGGGAGACAGAGCGGGCCCAGATGGGTAGGGTTTGTATTTTGAGGTAAGGCGGCTGAGAGAGACCCCACTGAGAAGGTGACATTTGAGCAAAGAGGAATAAAAGTAGGCTGTGGAGGTTTTTGGAGGAAGAGCTTTCCAGGCAAAGGGAGCAGCAGGTGCAAAGGCCCTGGGGTGGGAAGTGCCTACTGAGTGTGCCAAATAGCAAGGAGGCCAGTGTGGTAGAATGGCATGAGCAAGTCCACTTTAAGGATTTGCCATCCTGCCCTCAGAGGCCCCCCCCCCCCCGTATTCAGTCCTCGTTTCAGAAGGACTGAGAACAGCTCAGAGTGTGCCCTCTCCCTGCGACAATGAACCCAGAGCCCCCTCTTTTCCTTTTGTCAATGTCTGGGGTCTTTGTTCATAAGCCAAAAGTCGACTTTGGCTAATTTGGGCAAAAGGGAATAAACTGGAAGGCTAACGGGTATTCTCAGAGTCCATGGGAGCCTGGAGAACTGGGAAATGGGATGGAGCCAATAGCATGCATGTCTAGGGGGCTGCACGTCGCCCTGGAATCAGGGAGTGTTCTAGCCCACAATCCCAGTGGTCATCTCTAGGTAGCTGCGTAGAATGATTAAAGACCACATCTTCATTTTATTTATGAGCTCTATGTATTTTTTCACCTTCAATTTCATCATTCTTTTCCGTTGGTTTGTTTGGTTTAGTTTGCTGTGTGATTGTGTTTTCTCATTGCTGGTGTAAATGAATAAATGTGTGTATGTATATCCAATATATTTATGAACATATTGTAAATATACACATGCAAAATATATGTAGTTATCTCCTGCTTTTGGTCTGTGTATCTCCATTTTCCAGTTTAAATATTTAAATATCACTTTCTCTCCCACTGCCCTCCCTCCTTTTTTTTTCTTTTTACCAGAAAGACCAGCAATTTTCTGTCATCCATTCAGAACTAATGACAATCAGAATTCTGTGGCATCTGGATTGTTTATAAGAATTATAAGGTAGTTAGATTTCCTACTGGATTCATTATTAACTCAATCATTCATACATCCATCGTCCTCTCTTGACATGTTGGTTGAGCACCTGTTCCTTGCCAGGCACTATTGTATCCCTGAGAAAGAGCAGGGAGAGCACAGGTGAAGCCCCTTCCCTCGTGGCCCTTACGTTCTGTCGGTGAAACACCAACAGTAAACAGACATAACTACAAGGTGCCCAGGAATAACTTGATCACATGACCTATAGAACCAGAGAATTGTACAACTTTTCTGAGAGGCATTAAAGAAGACCTACTGGGAAGAGTCCCAAGTACCATGAGGAGGTAGGTACTCGCTGAGGGATGCAGTCTGGGCGTGACTAATGCAGACTTAGAAAATATTTACTAAGAACCTGCTACACCCGAGGACTGGGCTGGACTCTGGCAGGACACTGAGTCCACAGGGATGTCTGGGAGTATCTTCTCCAACCCAATACTCCAGATTTTTTCCCTCTGATCCTCTTCTCTTCTCCCACACCCTCTCTCTGGGTTACTCTCTACCAGACAAACCATAATCAAACAAACCAGAGCACACAAAAGGCATGACCACTACCCAGAAGGCACCAGGGTTTCTGCAGCTAAATCTCAGCAGTAACCTGGACACCTACAGACATATTCCTTGGAATCACACGAGGATTTCCCAGGAAAATCTTAGCAAGACTCTGCAACTTGGAGGAACTAAATTAATGTCTAAATTCAATCCAACCCCCAAATGAACAGACAACAGAATTTGTTTTATTCTGGGACCCAATGCAATGATTCTAAAGTTCATTTGGAAGAATAGCCAGGCATTTTCCAGTCCCTAGGTTTAGGTTTCTCTAGTTCTTAGAATATTTTTCAAGATATTCTGAAAAATTGCCCTGGCCAGTTTGGCTCACCGGTTAAAGCGTCGGCCTGCCGACCAGAGAGTCCCGGGTTCGGTTCCCGCTAAGGGCACATACCTAGATTGCGGTTCATCCCCGGCCCTGGTTGGGGTCGTGCGGATGGCAACCAGTCGATGTGTCTCTCTCACATCGATGTTTCTCTCTCTCTCTCTCTCCCCCCCCCCCTCCTGCTCTCTCTGAAAATAAATGCAAAAATGTCCTCAGGTGAGGATTTAAAAAAAAAAGATATTCTGAAAAATATTTTGAACACTTGTGTTACTGGTGCACCATGGACAGCGAAGAATTGGGTTTAGGATTAGAGCTGAGGGTGCATGCGGGTTCTATGGGATAACAGTGAAATTTCACAACAGTGGTAAGGTTAGGATTACTCAAGAAAAAATGTCAGATACCTCTCTCTCTCCTAATTAAAATGAGAATTCAGTGTGTGCATCAAAGACTTAAATGCCAAACAAGGCAATTATAAAAATATTAAAAGAAAGAACTTGTGATTAAAAAACTTTTTTAAGTGCAAGGCCGAAGAAGCCTGGAAGCAGTCAGCAAAAAGACTGATACAAAATATATCATCCCAGAAGACCCCCAATACTTGAAAGCTTACAAATCACCGTGAACCCACGTGCAGGAACCTACCTAGAGGCTTAGAGATGAGCCGAGGGTTGAATTTAAGGACAGTCACAGCGGCTGCAATTCAGTTATATTGGCGATAGCAGGGATTTGGTTGAAGCATTAAGTGGTAAGGGCACAAGTTTCTGGAGTTCCAAGGGCATGTCATTTAGTAAGGTCACCTGGCAGGATAATCTGGGGATGGTTGATGAGCAAGATAAGGTGGGGCAAGAGATTGGGCAGATGCGCTGGCCGGTGTTGCTCAGTTGGTTGGAGTGTCCTCCTGTACACCAGGAGGGGGCAGGTTTGATCCCCGGGCGGGGTGCGTGCGGGAGGCAGTCAATTGATATTTCACTCTCACATCGATGTTTCTCTTTCTCTCTCTGTAAAAAAATAAAAATAAAAATAAATCAATTAAAAAAAAGAGATTGGACAGAGGGTCCCGCTCCCATCCCACGGAGAGTCAGTGGGTCTGAGACCCTGTTAGGTGCAGCTCAACATCGGCCTCATTGGGTCCAGGATGGAGGTGGCGCTGGAAGAAGCTGGGCCTGCAGGGTTGAAACCGGGGTGGGCACCGCACCTGCCCTTCTGAGCACGAAGAACATCTGCAAGGCAGCCGAGCTGGTCTTACCTCCAGCGCCCCTACTTGGTGACAGCTGCTGAGCACGGGGCTGTGGCCCGGGAGAGGCTAACCCTCTTGGAAAAGAGCTTTTCCCTCTAGCCCCGCAAAGACAAAGACGCAAAGACGCTGAGGGGCTGGGAGGAGAGGCCGCAGAGGGGGGTGCATCCCGCACAGATCAGCCTGATTCTGGAGGTGGAGGGAAGGTAGGTGAGCTGTGTGAGCTGATGGGGAGGACTGAGACTGGGGACAGGTGGGCGGAGGACTCGTTCAGGTTGCAGTAGCTCAGGTGTGTGAGTGTGTGTAGGGGGTGTCCACAGGACACCTGGGCTTCTACTGTGCTGTGGGGGTGCCTGGTAGGTGAGAAGAACTCAGTACACACCTGGCTCATACAAGCAAGCGCTCTGACCCATAGTGTCTTGTGCATCTATGCGGGGAAATGAATCAAAATCAGTGATTTTCTTAAATGTCCAGGAATATTTAACCAGGTTCCCCGTTGTTTGCTATAGGACAGCTTTGACACCTTAGAGGCAATCTGTCTTATTGGTGTGACTGGAAAATGTGCGTACTTGGTAACCTGATGCCTCATTTGAAGTCATAGTTAAAAAAAAAAAAAAAAAGACCAGGCAACTACAGAGATGCCTAATATAACTGTTTCCTTTACGGGCCGCCCCGTTCGGGGTCATTGCCTTCAGGACAGCAATGAGCAGCAGGGCCAGGACTCAAGTCTGGGACAGAGTGTGCGGTCAGTACCCCCCAAACCTCGCCGGGATCCCACACCCTTCCCAGTTCCTTCCCTGACCCTTGGCTTCCCACTGCAGAAATCTTGTCTCCACCCGAACTCCAGCTCTGATTTCCCTCGCTCTCTTCACTCCAACCAGGCCGTCTCCCCATCGCTCCGCCGACATGCCCCCAGCGTCTTCCACCTGCTCGCAGCCACGGGCCGGGTCTCCGTCCTCCTTGTACTTGCCCTACACTGTACTTGCCCTACACTGTACTTGGAAGAGCTGAGCTTTCTTTTCTCCTTGAGAAACTCCCGCCGTGTGGAGTCCAGGTCACCGCACTGCCTTGGTCTTCCTCCTGTGTCACTGGCCACCGCTGCCGGCTTGTCTTTGCTGGGTCCTCCCTGTCCCGTCCGTGTGCCCAGGACCTGGTCCTTGGACCTCTTCTCTTTGCTACAAGCACTCACTCCCTTGGTCATCTTATCAGAGTCGTGGCCTTAAGTATTATAAACATGGGGACCTGTCCACATACCGGATATCTCTGGCCAGACCCCTCTCCTGCTCTACCTAATGCCCCGCGTACGTCCAAGGATGCCTCCCACTCCTGATTTACCCACCCAGACCTCTTGTACTTCATTTGAAGAAGTCCCATTCTTCCAGTTGCCCAGGCCAAAGTCTTTAGATGCACCTCAGACTCCTCTTTTTACCTCAAACCCTTCACAGAAACAACCAGGAAACGCTGTTGTCTCTGCCTTTCAAGACTGCCAGTATCTGACAATTTCTCATCCTCTGTTACTACCTCTGGTCCAAACCACCAGCGCCCCCTGCTGGACACTGCGAGTGGCCGCCTAACTGGTCTTCCCCTCGGTCTGTTAGCACAGAACCAGGTGACGTGGTTCACGTGGCTCCCCTTCCCACCACCCGGTGAGGGCTTCCACTTTCTCAGCCAGAGCAGATACTTCAGATGGCCGGCCTCACTGCCCCTCTGATTTCTGCTGCTTCTGTGCCCCGTGTCCGCTCTGCTAGCTGCACTGGCCTCGCTCTCCTTGGGCTTTTCTCTCCGAGGAACTTAGCTCTCTCTGGCCTCCACCGACAGCTCCTGCAACCTCGTTAACTCACTGCCTTCAAGTCTTTGATTCTCACCAAGACTCTGCTGTGTCCCCCATTCATGGAGGCAACCAGCCCCCTTCACGCCCCACCTTCCCAGGAACTCCCAATTTTCCTTACTTGGCTATTTTTCTGCATTTCCCCAGCAATGACCACACTCTGGCTATGCAGATCATTTGTTCTTTTCATTTTATGACACTGGAGTGTAAGCTTTTCAAGGGAAAGTGCTTTGCTTTATGCCCCGAAGGTGTCTGGCACGCGGTAGGCATACAATAATTTTTGGATGATGAATGAACATAGAGACAACACTGCTCTTTATTTCTGTCCCCAAAAACATGTCCCCAGCAGCCTGGCTGGTGTGGCTCAGTGGATTGAGCGTCATCCCACGGACTGAGAGGTCCCGGTTCGATGTCTGGGTTGCGGGGTCGATCCCTGGTAGGGGACACGCAGGAGGCAGCTGATCAATGTTTCTCTCTAACATCGATGTTTCTATCTGTTTCTCTAAAAAACAATAAAGATATATTTAAAACAACGACATGCAGACCCAGCCACCTGGTCCAATCCAGCCTAAACTCCAGCCACTGGCCTGGCTCTGTGTGTGCACCGTTCCTGCTCATTCCTTCCTCACCCAGATCCAGCCTCTCCAAACTGCTTGTCCTCCCCAGACCCTGCAGGGCCATGGGATAGAGTCCCACGTCCCCGTAGGGACCCCTCCATACCCACTACGTAAGAATGTGACCCACAGCCTGGAGACCCCGTCCCAGGATGCTCCCTGAGGATCACCAGGCCTCCTAACCTCTGTCACCAAATGTTCATTCCACCTGCCCGATGGCACTGTCCCTTCTCACCGTGATCCTATCCACATTAACCATGCAAATCCCTCCATGAAATCCCAGTTTCGTTCCTTTCTAAAAACATCTCTGAGCCCTGGCCGGTTTGGCTCAGCGGTTAGAGTGTCGGCCCACGGACCAAAATGTCGCGGGTTTGATACCCAGTTAAGGGCACGTACCTCGGTTGTAGATTCGATCCCCAGTCCAGGTCAGGGTTGTGTGGGGGGCAGCCGATCATTGTGTCTCTCTCACATCGATGTTTCTCTCTCTCTCTCTCTCCCTCCCTCCTTCCCTCCCACCCTATGTAAAAATCAACAGAAAAATATCCTCAGGTGAGGATTAAAAAAATAATCTCTGAGTCTAGATTGCTAAAGTTGGTGTCAGATTCTGCCACTTACACTCAGGAGAGCTGACCTGTGGTTCTCCTGTCTGTGGCTGGGGTGGTGTGAAGAGTCCCCTGATCCAGTGAAAGCAGGGTGGGTGTGTTCCCTCTGGACCTGTTCTCTGGAAACCTGTGTTCAAGACTGACATTGTTTCTATTTTATTATTTTTTTCATTGTTTCTATTTTAAATATTGGTAGAAGTCAGCGGAAGGAGACCTTGTCTGTCGCACCCCCTGCTAAGGACAGCAGCACATGTGAGTCCTTCCTGGCTTCTCTGTCAACTTTGGTCCCAGCCTTTATTTTTTATTTAATTTAATTTATTTATTTACTTATTTTTCCAATTTTTATTAATTTATTTTTGTTACAGATGTTTCTCCTTTCCCATCCTGCCCCCCACCCCCCTAGCATTGCTGTCTATGTCCATTGGTTATGCATACATGCATATAAGTTCTTTGGTTCATCTCATCCATCCCCCCCCCCCCGCCCCCCTACTCCGAGGTCTGTCAGTCTGAACCGTACTCCTTTCTATGTCTCTGGGTCTATTTCGTTCATCAACCCACCTTATTCATTATATTCCGCAAATAAGTGAGATCATGTGGTATTTGTCTTTCTCTGATTGGCTTATTTCGCTGAGCATAATACCCTCCAGGCCCCAGCCTTCCAACGGTTCTCTTCCCAATGTCCTCGGGACACTGTCACTTCTCCTCTCGTCCACTAGATGCTGCCCTGCACCCACCTAAGACAGCCACCGTCCCTGATTCCCAGCCGCAGTGTGGACGAGACTCAGGCGGTGTGGTCCGTACTCCTCGCTTTCCAGAAGGTGGAGGGAGACGCGTGCTCACCGGGCCCCCTGACATCGCGGGGGCAACATTGCCTCCAAGAGCTGCGCCTGGTTGAGCGCTCAGCATGTGCCAGGCTCTCGTCACAGGTGACTCCTCGAACTGCCCCAGGAGCCTGTGATGTGAGTTCCCATCCCACACAAGAGGAAACGGAGTCTCAGAGAGATGATGTGACCTGCCCAGAGTCACACAGCTCAGACACGGACAGGCTGTTATTTGACAAAGTCCAAATGCCAGAGACATAGCATTGTCTTGGTGCCACAGCACTGGTAATGAATGAGCTCTATGTGCTGGGCACCGTGCGAGGCTTGGAGAACACATAGATGAGGACAACAGACCCATTCTGAGGGCGGTTTGTCATGTGTCCACGCCCCTGAGAACCTGGACGGCAGTGCCCATGTGTCCCCAGCACCCAGCACAGAGCTCGGCACAGAGCATGACCTCCCGTGACGCCGGCTGAATGAATGAACAAACTGCTGCAGGTTAGACTCCAAGCACGTAAAACCTCATTCCTGGAAATGAACTTTAGCCATCCTTTTCAGTACATCATGCCGGCCAGCTGTCCATATGGGAATCTTTAACCTGGCCTCAAACTCACAGCCGAAAATCAGTTCCAGCTTTATTGTGGATATAACTATGCAAGGTAGAACAATAAACTTCTAGAATAAAAGAAAGGATGTTTCCGTGATGTTGGGGGAGGCAGAGATGACACAACGAGGGTGAACGGTGCTAACCGTGAAGGGGAAAGTTGACCACTTTAAAGCGAGGAACTTCTGTTCATCAATAAACACGACTGTAGAATGAAAAGACAAGCCACGTAGCGAAAAAGGCTTTTTGCATCCACGTATCCAACAAAGGATTTGTGTCTATAAAAGAGAGAAGGAGAAAATGGGCAGAAGATGTGAATAGACTTTTCAGGAAAGAGGATACATCCTTTGCTGTAACTCAAATGCATGTGTGCTCAACCCCATTTCTTCCGTGACATGCAGTCTGACAACCCAAGGTGATACGTCACCAGGATGCCTGAAATGGAAATGGTCCATAGCTAGTGCTGCGGAGGAGGTGGGGGCACTGGAACCCCGTTCAGCACGGATGATACCACTTTCTTATCCCAGTCATATTATTAAACAGAGAACGAAGTTTAATAAAGGCAAAATCTCACCTGTCAGAATGGCCGCCATCAACAAATCATCAAACAACAAGTGCTGGCGAGGGTGTGGAGAAAAGGGGAGTCTAGTACACTGTTGGTGGGAATGCAGACTGGGGCAGCCACTGTGGAAAACACTATGGTGTTACCTCAAAAAATTAAAAATTGAATTGCCATTTGACCCAGTGATCCCACTTCTAGGAATATACCCTAAGAAGCCCGAAACACCAATCAGAAAAAATACGTGTACCCCCATGTTCATAGCAGCGCTATTTACAATAGCTAAGATCTGGAAACAGCCCAAGTGTCCATCAGTGGATGAGTGGATAAAAAAGCTGTGGTACATATACACAATGGAGTACTATGCAGCTATAAGAAAGAAAGATCTCTTATCCTTTGAGATGACATGGAGGGACCTGGAGAGTATTATGCTAAGCGAAACAAGCCAAGCAGAGGAAGACAAATATCACATGATCTCACTTATTTGTGGAATATAATAAACATAACAGTCTGAGGAACAGTGTAGACCCAGAGACGTGGAAGTAGGGTACAGACTGACAACCCTCAGAAGAGGGGGTGTGGGGGAGGGAAGAGATAAACCACAGAACTTATGCGCATGTATGCATAACTGATGGACATGGACAACAAAGCTGGGGACGGGGTGGGGGGATGGGGAGGAGGGTGTCAATGGGGGGAAAAGGAGAAACATCTGTAACAAAAATAAATAAATAAATAAATAAATAAATAAATAAATAAATAAAGGCAAAATCTGAAGTTCAGCTCATTAGAGTTGCCTGGCACATTCTAATAAAACGATAAACAGAGCAAGGTACAGGGGCACCCGATGGACACAGCAGACCCGGTCCTGAAACTAGGACGACCAACAGTCCCAGTGTGCCTGCCATGGAGGAGTCCCCTGACTTGACACTTCCAGTGCTCAAGTCCTTGGCAAACTGGACAGGCTGATCTTCCTACTTAAGGTGCTACAGGCTGGTCAGACCCTTGCAAATGGGAGAGAGCCCGCCCACCAGTGCGCCTGACCCTGCTCGTGAGCACTGAGTCCTTTCCATCCCAGCTCATCTCCCTCTTGTCAGGACCCTGAATCACTTCTGACCCTGGTTCAAATGTCGGTCCTGGTTGATGTGACTGTCTGGTTGGCACCAGCCAATGGACTGCTCATCTGTCTCCCCAACCCACTGAAGCCTCTCTGGCCTCTTACCCACACTACAGCCAAGGGATCTGTCAAATAAAAAATGATGTCAAGGCCTCTCCTGCAGTGCCAGGGGCTGAAAATCCTCCAGCGATTCCCCAGTGCTCCATTTACCGGTCCATTGGGTGGTACGAACTCGACAGTCACATCGACTAGGACCAGTATTTGAATCAAGAGCCAAATTATTCAAGGTCCTGGCAAGAGGAAGATCATCTGGAGTGGACAATAATCAGTTATCACATTAAGCATGAGGAATGAAGTTCCAGGATAAAGGGAGAATCCCTGGGAAGCCCCACAAGACAAAGCTTGGCCTCTGTTACTTCTCAACCAAATCTCATGCCATGTTCTCTCTACTCACTCCGCTCCAGCCTCACTAGCTTTCTTGCTGACCTCATGCCTATCACTCTCCCTTAGACCACAGGGCCTTTGCTCATGCTCTTCCCTCTTCCTGGGATATTCTCCAGGCCTCTATCCTACCAGCTGATGCTTGTCCATCCTTTAGATCTCAGCTCATGAGTAGCTTCCTTCCCCGACCTCACAGTCCACATATCAGCTCCCTCCCTCGCAGCACCCGGTACCTCTTCTCCATAGCTCTCGCATTCACGTGTGTGTTTGCGTGTATCTGATTCGTTCTCATCTCCTCCATCCGCTCCTTAAGGGAATGACTATGCCTCTTTCAACTGACATTGTATTTCTAGCACTACCACCAGCCCTAGTAGATGTTCAATAAGTACTTGTTATTAGAATAAATGATGAATAGTAAGTATTCAATATTTATTTGAGACATATGTATATATATGTGTGTGTGTGTGTATATATATATATATATATATATATATATATATATATATATATTTCAGAATGGGGCAAAACATTACTAGGGCTGGAAAGTTAGCAACATAATTCTTGTTGAATCAGTAACAGCTCAAATTTCTCCCCAGCTCAGCACGATCGCTTGGTCTTCAGGAGACATGGTCCTTGGTCTTGGATTTTTAGGGGCTGGAGATTGGTGGGGGGTAGAGGGAGAAAGAAGGGCATAGGACAGCAAAACTTTAACATTTTGACTAAGGGTAAACAACAGCAACATACACATATCCATTGTCCTATCATTTCATAAAAGAAAGGCCATCTTAACATTTAAAGAATAGGAAAGATATAACTTCAGAAAATAATAATCATAGCCCTCCCAGGCAGGGACAGTTGGTGTCTTTACAGTGACATTTCGCTACAGAAAACTGCCACTGGTATGTGGATTTGAATCGTGTCTCCGATAGTTACTAGCTGTGTGACCCTGGATAAGCAACTTCACCTCTCTGCTCCTCACTGCCTCCTTCTTGGGGTCGTTGTGAGGATTAAATGATTTAACCCATATAAAGCCCTGAGCACACTCCATACATTGACTGCATAGGCTAATGTAGATTTATCCTCTTCGTCATTCACTGGACAACAGCGCCACCTGGTGGCTCTTCAGCCCAGAGCACAGACAAGCTGCTGCTGCAGAGCAACCACGAGGCGTCTGCAGGCAGTGATTCTGAGGCAGAAGAGAAGCCGCAAATATTCATGGCATCATTTAAAGCTCGGGCCTGTCTTCCTAGAATAAAGTTTGTTCCTTGGAAGCTACTGTCCAAGCTGTCAGCTCTAGAAGAGGAGAGAACGTGAAATCTCTCTCCCTGGCCCCCCAACCATGGGGGCTGCTTTATTTGGGGTGGGATGGGAGCTGTCTCTTCACTGGGGCTGACAGGACAGTAGGACCTTAGCACTGTCACCCACTGGGTGTGAGGTCGCTGTCAGCCACAGCCTCACCGTCCCCGCCCCCCACCCCCACCCCCGCCTCTTGGAGGTCTGAGAATGAAAAAGAAACTGAACTTGGAAGCCTTCTTACGATGGTCACAGAACAGGGACAGATGTTGAGCTCTGTGCTCTCACCGATAAGGGTCCTGCATTGCCGGAGCTATCAGCCATCGGAAACGGCCCTTTGTCCTCAGGAAAGTCACTGCAGGAGAGTCTGTGAGATCTGAAAGCGAACTTGAGCACTCTCCCTTTTCATATTTCGTCCCCAGTGTGAGATCGACACGGATTTCCTCTCGTCTCTGCCTGCACATCTTCATTTAGCCTGTGAGTCTGGGAAGGAGCCTCAGCAAAGGACAAAGAAGGGGCTCTGGGAGTAGGCAGGCTTGTGTCTGAAACCTTGTTCTGAGGCTCGCTGACTGTGTGACCTTGGGCAAGTTACTGTCTCCTTGAACTTGTTTCTGCATCTGTAAACTGGGAATGATAACATACCCCCCAGGATTTGATATGAGACTTGAGTGTGCTAACCTACCTCACAATCTCAGATGCCTACAGGGGCCACACAGGCATGGTGAACAAGAGAAATGGGTCAAGTGCAGGGCACCAGAGTGGTGGGGACTGCCATTACCCAGGAGCACCGATCCCAAATGACAGGGACAGCTGCTAGTCAGCGTCATCTGATCCAGGGTGCTCGTGCATCTGACCCAGTGCACTACAGACAACCTCAAAATGCCAGAGTTTGGGGGTTTTGCTCAAGAGTCTGTGGCTGGGCTTTGGCTCTGCGGGGCTTAGCTGACCTGAGAGAATTGATTTGGTTAGCAATGAAGTGTGGCAGAAAGAAATGCAGGCCCAGTGCTGCCAGTTTTGTCAAATGTCCAAGAGAAACAAGCAATAAGCTCCATTTTCAATGCTGGCAATTAAACATTTAAAATCAATGCACCACGATCCAGACAAAACCCCGTGTTAGCTGTGTGACCTTGGGCAAGTCTCCTAACATCTCTGGGCTTGTTTCTTCATGAATAACGAGGGCAAGAATACACCTAGCTCCTGATCTTAGCAATTTATATAAATTACTTCACTGAACCTTTCCCTCAACATAAGGGAGGTGTTACTATTATTCTCATTTTTCAGATGTGAAAACAGAAGTACAGAAGAGCTAAGTAACTTGCCCAGAATCCCACAGCTGGTAAGTGGCAGGGCTATTGTGAGGCTTTAGAATGAAATAATACATGCACAGTGGCCAGTGAATATGTTATTGCTGTATCATTGTTTTTATTACTATTATTAACACAAATGGTTCAAGGTCAGTTCTCATATTTAATTTGATGGTCAAAGTAGGCCGCTAGACTTTGACCTGTCAGACAAAGGCTAGGGCCAGCTGTAAATTATTTTTTTGTGGCATGTATTTTTGTAGGTAGCTCTTGGACGAATTAATAGTTCCTTTTCACATAAGCATTGGGCCACCCTGCCTTTGGGTTTCCTGGGATGATAATTAGGGTTTGACCCCTGATACAGTCAATAGATTATCATCTTGGGGTGACCAAGCCAATCATGACCTGTAATTTACAGCTTGAGTTATTCTATGAAATCAATACAGATTTGCTCTCCATCGAGGAGGCTGTAGCATGGGTGACAGATGGTCCCGAAAAGCAGTTGACATGGGAGTGGAAAAATTGCAGGGGCCTGGAGAGGGGCCAGGTGATTAGGGGAGAGACGAAGTAGAAAGTGGAGAAGGCCGACCTCTGTTTAGTGGGCTGTGGTCAAGCTGGCCAGAGTTTCCACTGGGACCAGCTCAGGACAGAGTCTTGTCGAGAGAGTGGATTTGATTGGCAGTGAGGTGTGTTAGAAAGAGAACATGTGTTGCAGAGGGGTAGACCTGGATTCATATTTCTGCTGTGCAATTTCCTCCCTATGGCACTATGGGAAACTGGACTCCATTCCCTGATACTTGGTTTTCTCATCTGTACAATGGGCAATAAACTGAACCAATTGCTCAGATGAAGATGAAATGAGTCCATATTTGCAAAACACTTGTTTTTCTACAACGTGAAGCTGTCAAGTTCGGTCATGAAGAGGCTGTGTCGTCAGGTGGACCTGAGGTCAAATCCTGCTTCTTTCACTTCCAAGTTCTCAGAGTAACTCTGGATTAAGTTGCCTGACCACTCTGAGCCTTCGTTTCCTTTTATTGGACTAATAATAGAAGCCCCTGCCCTAGGCAGCTGTGTTCATTCTATTAGACGATGCACAGAAAGATAAATGAGCACTGTGCACAGAGAGTGAGCCCAGCAAGAAGAGGGCGTTCTGTGTCCATTGGATTTTTATCCATCCCAAGCTGGGCACGGAGGAGGCCCTCAGTGAACACGGACTCAACTGCACGATGAAGTAACTGTGTTCTTCAGGAGACAGATGACATCCTCCAACTGGGTAATTTGAGGAGAGTTTAATTAAAAAATTAAGACACGAAAGCATTCCTAACTAAGAAAATAGCTGTTAAAACTACACACACGTGCACTGTTTACAGACGTGTGGCCAGGGCACTGGGAAACAACACGGGATGGTGCTGTAAGACAGGGCTGTGCCCGGGAGGAGCCATCACCCTCTCGGAAGGGCCAGGATGCCTGTCCGGCATGTCTCTTCCTAAGCCACGCGCTCTTGTAGCGCTTCCCAGGAACACAGAGGGAATGGACATCCCACACCATCTGCCAGGCCTTGACCATGTGACGTGCTTAGATCCATAGACTCTGAAGCAGAAAGTGACGTGAGCTGGGGCAGAAATGTGTTGCGTGGCTCGGCTCGCCCTCTTGCGTGTCCGTCACTTGCCACGAGAAGAATGTGCTCCAGGAATCTGTCAGCCTCGGGAGGAAACTCATGGAGCAGATCTGAACCCAGCTGGCAGCCTGGACCAAGGTCAGCTGAGCCCCACAGTGCCAAAGGTGACCTACGGACCCGTGAGCAGAAAACCAGATGTTTGCTCCTGTAGCCGGAGATGTTGAGGTTGGTTGTAAAACGGACTAATGCCCGCCTCTTGAGGAGGCTTCAGGGAGGTGTAGTCACTGGATTGGGATGCCTGATGGGAGCTGTGACCTCGGTACAGGGGACTAGATGGCTCACCTCCACCCTCTTCCCTCCCTCCTATCTCCTGCTGGTACCTCCCATTGGCTGAAGTCAACTAGAGGTGAGAGAAGGGATCCGCTGGCAGAGCCATCAAGATCAACCCCCTGGCACGGCCACAGCGGAGAAAGTGGAGAATGGATGTGGGCAGGTGAATGGGGATGACCCAGCACCATTGAGAAGGACGGAGGCAGGCATGTGGGCTCTTAAATTAACAAAGCGCTGCGCTAAGGGCTTTGCGCAAGGAGCCCCCTCTACCCTCAGCTCTTTCTTCCCACATCTTTCCTCGGTCTCTCTGTTTTTCTCTTGTTCTGGCTGGTGACTGGGAACATTCTCTGGGATCTGAAGCCCTGTGGAGTTATCCAGCAGGGTCTCCTTAAACAATACGACATTTCAGGTTTCCCCTCCCCAATCCATCAGCCAAGCAAGAGGTGTTCCCAAGATTAGTATGGTTGAGAAGGAGATTCTGGAATTTAAAAAAGAATTTTAAAATATATTGCCTCCCAATGTCTTTAGCAAACCATGTATTCCAAAGGATTGTTCCGAAGAGTTCCAGCTCTATCCTGTCCTCTCCAAGTGCCTCGCTGGTCAGGAGAGCCAGGTCTCCTCGGGAAGCAGCAGTCTGGCACACTGTGCAGAGCAAGCGTTTCGAAGTTGGATTGAAGTGGCTATAAAGCCCAACTTGCCTTCTTAGCAGCTGCGTGACCTTGAGCAGATTCCTGGATCAGAGATAATATCAGCACCAGGGCCTGGGATCACTTTAAGGATTCAATGGGATACACATTAATGCCCTTAGCACAGTGCTTTGTTAACGCCCATTAAACTATTATTGTTGCTGCACACTTTCTGGATGATGTCAGGGTAAAGACTGTGACTCTGGACTGGAGCTGGGCTGGCACAGAATGCTGCGGTTGATGCCACAGGACCTGGTTACCCACCCCTGGTGTCGGGAGGGCTATGCACAGTTCTTCTGTCAGTGAGATTCCATCAGCTCTTGAAAAAGCAAATTCCTCTCATTTCCAGGCAGGTAGGAGATGAAGCATCCCTCAGCATTCAGGGCTCTGGGATGTGGGCAGGGGATTTCTCCCAGGATCAGCCTGTTGGGGGTCTGGTGACATCCTCCCATTAGGCAGCCACTCAGCTCACTTCATTCTATCTGTCAAACCAGGTGACATCCTGCAATTTATGGATTCCTAAATTTGAATATACTTTTATGGGGATCAATTCAGTGATGAATTTAGGCCAGCCTGAATCCTGTAGATAAATGATATAGGCATTATAAGATGATTGCAGAGAAAAAGTAGAGAATGTCTAGAAAGCTATGACTATTAGATGGGAGAGAAGTTACTGTCTGTTTCTGCCCACCTATTGCACCCTCACCCCCATTCACCACCAACCCAGCTACACACACATCCCTCCACCACACCCACTCCATGTGACACCTAATAACCACCCTATTCTCCACCCATTTATTTCTCCACCCATCCATGCCCTTTCAAACCCACCCATCCACATCCATCCACTAACCATAGTCATCTATCCATCCATCATCCATTCATTCATCCACGCACCCAATCAACCGTCCCAGTCACACATCTATTCATCCATCTATCCCATCCATCCATCAATCCATTCACTCACCTACTAACCACCTACACCATCCCCCATACGGCCCATCCACCATCTTCTACCCAGTAACTCATCCATCCATCCATCCATCCATCCATCCTTCCATCCTTCCATCCTTCCATCCATCCTTCCATCCTTCCATCCATCCATCCATCCATCCATCCATCCATCCATCCATCCTTCCATCCTTCCATCCTTCCATCCATCCTTCCATCCATCCATCCATCCATCCATCCATCCATCCATCCATCCATCCAGCCATCCATCCATCCAGGACATCCACCACTCACTGACCCTTATCCATCCATCTGGCAAACATTTATTAGTTACCCATACTGTGCCAGGACTTATATTATGGACCTGGGACACACAGGACTAAGACATGGCTCCTTTTCTCAAGAACCTCTATCCAGTGTGCAAGAGATCCATTCCAAAATAAAAGTCAACTAACTTTAATAAGACACGGTCAGCAGAAGGCAGCGTTTTGTAGCGGTTACACATACAGGCTTTGAAGCCAGACCAACTTGACCTTGATCTGGGCTCTGCCACTTGCTAGATGGATATCCTTGTACCAGCCACAACACCTCATTAGGCCTCAGTTTCCTCATCTGTTAAGCAGGAATAATAATTGCATCTACTTCAGTGGCGAACACTAGACAAGTTAGTGTTAAGTAGGTTAACATGTTGTTAGAGGGTCACATAGCAAAGAACTGCAGAGGTCCTCTAGGAACTGAGAGTAGCCCAGTTGACAGCCACCTAGACAATGGGACCTGCAAGGGACTGAAGTGTGCCACCCACCATCTGAGCTTGGAAAGAGACCCAGAGCTTCAGAAAGAGCCCACAACACCTGATGTGGCCCTGAGATGACCCAGCTACACTCTGCCTGGACCACTGAACTCGTGGGAACCGGGAGATGCTGTGCGTTATTTAAATCTGAGGTCATCTGTGATGTGGTCCTAGAGAGCTAGGACATCAAGTAGCGACCAAGGCTACAAAGCTCCTCAGCGACAGAGCCCGGGTTCAGAGGAAGGGCAAACTCACTGAAAACCAGCCAGAGGAGTTAAAAGGCAAGCGACTCTCCGATTAGCACTCAATTGACTGGAAAATTCAATTAATCAGAATCTCTCATTCCTGGCCCTTATGATTAGTCAGGGATTTTCCGGATTTGAAATCAGGTTGTCCATGGCCATCAGGGCAAACACCGTGGATGCGCGGATGCAGCTGGAGAAGGGCGGAGAGCGTGGAGTTGGGGGTGAAGGTCCCCCTCCTCGTGTTCCGAAGAGGTCAGGCTCAGCCCGGCGTTTCTGTTTGAAAGGTGATGGCAGTTGCCGATGGCTCAGCAGCCTCTGACCTGATGCCAAGATTTTAAATATCACCCTACCTCTTTCTAGAACAATGCTTCCCAAAGTCCAGTTATTTTAATATCTCCTTCAAAATGTTTACCCTACCTTCACTTATAACATTACTTTTTAAATGATTTGTTCATAATCGTCAGCCCTCTATAGCTGTGGCCCAGACAATACTGTTCATGAAATCAAGGGGTTCGTGTGTTTATTCCCCTTAAGACACATGAAAATAAGTACACAACTTTAAAACTAAAAACCGCTCTCCATGTAGCATCAAACACCATTCCCACCCTGGTCAGTCTGGCTCAGCGGTTAGAGCATCGGCCCTCAGACCAAAGAGTCTCGGGTTCGATTCTGGTCAAGGGCACGTGCCTCGGTTGCAGTTCGGTCCCCGACCCTGGTCAGGGTTGTGTGGGAGGTAAACAATTGCTGTGTCTCTCTCACATCGATGTTTCTCTCTCTCTCTCCCCGTCCCTGCCACTCTATCTGAAGATAAATGGAAAAATATCCTTGGGTGAGGATTAAAAAAAAGAAAACAAACAAACAAAAAAACACCCAACCATTCCCTACGCACCCCTCCGTGGGATCGTTACCACATTTTGAGGATGCAATGTTCGAATGACGCCTTCATGAGTTGAAAAAACTAACTTTGATCCATTATTCATTTCAAATTCCATTTCCTCTTTTAAAATGATCTGTTCCATGCTTACTACGTGCCAGACACTGGCCTGGGCACACGCATGCTCATTATTTCATTTAATTCTTGCAACAAACCTTGGAGGCTGCTATCGCTGTCCCCATTTTCCAGATGGAAAAAACGAAACTCAGAGAGGTCTGAGCACCCCGGTCCCTCCGGGAGTCCAGAACCAGGTTCCTGTCTCAGGGAAGTAAGAAACTACCAGCCACAAGACCCTGGGTGACCTCCTCACATACTTGGGTACAGAGTTTCTAAGGCGGCTTCAGCTCCTGGAAATGGTCCGACCGAAGTGGGGACATTTGTTTGTGAAATATGGCACTGTGTTCCAGCAGCCTAGAATATTTTCAAGAGTGGCTCAAAATCCAACAGAATAAATATCAGATTTTTTATTGCCTACCACATAATAGGAATACAACTTATTACTGTTGGCGCGCCAGGCTTGTGGCAGCCTCCATAAATCTGGTGCTCCAATGGACTCCACAGACGTTTTAGCCAAACCCAGCCCACGCGGGGCCGCGGGGGATGCAATTGGAAAACGGAGTGGGGCTTCCAGATTAATCACCTTCTGAAGATTAGCTGTGCATTATGCTGATTTCCTTGTAAATATATTCAGAAGCCCAGCGTGGGTACCTGACTCGGGTGTACCCCGTCAGAATAGCAAATGTCCTGAACTGGGGGTTGGAGACAGTCTCAACTGCAGTGTAGGAGGCTGTTTCATTTCCCCTGAGAAAGACTTCAGCCCCCTCCAGGAGGCCTTGAGCACATGGCACGGTTCTCCGACATCAGAGGGAGAAGCGGTGTTTGTTTTCAAGTACCTGGTTCAGAAAGCATTTTGCCCGAAGACCATTTTACAGCGAAGGATGGAGGGTGTTATGGCCCTGGGACTTCTTTAGGGAGACGCCATCCTGGGATTGTCTTTACTGGGTAGGCGGTGGGGTCAGAGGGTCGTGGAGGAGGGAGGAGGATGGAGAAGAGTGTGGCCAAGGGTTCGGGGTTAGAAGGAAACCCCTGAAGGACTGCCGGTCTGCCAAGGGCACTGTGGGGGGACCGTGCTGTGTGCCAGCGGACAGCCTCCGTGAGTCCCACGATCCCCCCTCACACAGTGAGATTTCCACCCGCAGGGTCCCTTCCAGCCCTCGCCGCAGCTCTGAGAGGCAGGCAATGCTTCCACTGTGCAAACACAAAGCCAGAGACCTGGACGCGTTTCGCCCTGAAGAGCTATGACGAAATAGGTCGAGGCAGCAGGGCCGACGCCTGGGCACAAAGTTAAGGCGGCACCAATGGCTCAGCTGTCAAGGACAATCATATTTTAATGCCATACTTTTTTTTTTTACTTTTTTTCCTTTATTGATTTTAGAGAAAGAGGAAGTGAGAGGGAGAGAGAGATAGAAACATTGATGAGAGAGAACATAGATGAAAGAGAAAATGGATTGGCTGCCTCGTGCATGCCCACCACTGGGGATTGAGCCCACAACCTGGGCATGTGTCCTGACCGGGAATCGAACTGGTGACCTCTTGGTGCATGGGTCGACGCTCAGCCACTGAGCCACATGGGCTGGACACCATACTTTTTAATTACTGCAAAAAAATCTACAGTGAACGAAATATCAACATTATAAGTAAATGTAGGGTTGGCTGTATTAACAGTGCTTGGCTGAGCCACATGGGAGCCCGGGGCGAAAGGAAATAGTAGTCACACCCACCTGTCTTTATTTATCTTGATTACTGAGTGTTTCCACTTCTTACATTGTGTGCCTGAGGCGGGTGCCTCACTTGCCCGCCCTGCATGGGTGACAGAAAGATCTCCCCAAATCACACATGTGACCACGTCGATCCATGATCCAGTCCCTCTGGGGGAAATCCCTGTTGCCTACAGGAAAGCGTCCCAATGTCCAAGCCCGCTTGGAGAGGCTTCTGGGACCGAGTGGGCGCAGACTGCGTGCCCTGAACTGAGCTGTGATTCACCAATACCAATATCTGGTGAATCACAGCCCAGTTCAGGGCACGCAGTCTGCTTCGAAACCTGCTTCAAAACCCGCCACGCCTCAGCGCACCCAGAGCAGTCTAAAGAAGGGGGTGTATGGGGGGGCGCACACACGGGGGCAATGCAGGATGGCCCTCCTGGGTGTGGAAAGAAGGTGGATGAACCTCTATTTCTGTTTGTTTTCTCCTGTGTCCGTTTGGGAAGCTGTGTTTCTGGTCATGTTCCATATGGACTGTCTTGGTTCGGGTCCCCTGGAAGCGGAGGCTGAGGGAAGTTTGGATGCATGTGGTTCGAGGGGTGCAGCCGGGGAACCTGGGGGGAGTAGGGAACGCACATGGAGTAGGGGTAAACAGCTCAGCAAAGGAGTGGCCTCCGCTGGAGTCCAGCTTCAGCCTGACCCAACGGGGAGCTCTGGGGGAATTGGACCACAGCGGGCTGACTTTTTTTTTTTTTAATCCTCACCTGAGGATATTTTTCCGATTATCTTCAGATCGAGTGGGAGGGAAGGAGAAAGGAAGAGAGAAAAAGAGAGAGAGAGAGAGAGAGAGAGAGAGAGAGAGAGAAACATCGATGTGAGAGAGACACATCGACTGGTTGCCTCCCGCACAACCCCGACCAGGGCTGGGGACAAACTGCAACCGAGGTACGTGCCCTTGACTGGAATCGAACCCAGGACTCCTTGGTCTGTGGGCCGACGCTCTAACCACTGAGCCAAACCAGCCAGGGCAGGGGTGGACTTTTTGCTTACCTCTGTCTGACACCCGACCCTAGGGTGGTGAGGGGTGTCAACTCCCCCGAGAGGCAGCTCCCTAGGCCAAGGGCAATTCTCCAGCTGAGACAGCCACGTTTCTGTGAATGGGCATAGGGCCTGGGAGAGAGAGTGGGAACGGGCACCGTATGTGCAGGAGTGTGGGAAGAAAGTATTAGACTCTTTGTATCTATTTTCCACTTCTTCCTTTTGCACTTTATGTATTTTCTCTCTCTCTCTCTCTTTTTTTGGTAACACATCACCATACTGTATAAAATATATGCAGGACTAGGCATGTAATTTAACAGTAAATAGATCAGTGTTGCAGGGGATTAGAATAAACGCTCCCGCCTTTTGACTGCCCTGGGAGGTAGAGAGGAACTGGGTCCACATCTGAGTCCCACACTCCGTGGCTGGAACCAAGTCATCCGGAGAAGCCAGGGCTGGGATCGGCACGCACCTCACGGAGCTGGAATCGAGACAGCAGAGGAGCCCAGCCCTGTTGATTCGGAGACCAGCATTGGAGTGCTTTGGCCCAGGCTCTTCTGGTCACCCCAGCACCCATAGGAGCAGGGGAAGGCAGTGGCCACACCAACTGAGCCCTCGCAGCTGCTTTTAGGCAAATCCTGGCTTCTTCCTACGTCTTCTCACGCCTCAGCCTTTAATGGACCCTCCAGATGCTGGGGAATCCACAGCCTATCTCATCCCTGGCCAAGAACAGCAGCCAGAGTGAAAGCCCCTTGGAACAGAGGAACCGACCGAGTGAAGATAATCCACTTTGAAACAACAGGGGTTCTTGTCCTATGTCCGGCTGGGCCCCCACGCCGATCACTCTGCTCCGAGCTCTGGGCCGGTAAAAGGTCTAAACTTCACGACCACT
Organism: Tadarida brasiliensis; assembly: GCA_030848825.1. Taxonomy (NCBI): domain Eukaryota; kingdom Metazoa; phylum Chordata; class Mammalia; order Chiroptera; family Molossidae; genus Tadarida; species Tadarida brasiliensis. The sequence goes on along the minus strand of CM061277.1, from coordinate 13,107,111 downwards.
TGAAATCCAGTGCGGTGAAAAAAGGAGAGACTTGAAAATGAGATACAGTTGGGATCCGGCCTCACCTTGACCAAGTACCAATATTATTAGCTGTGTGACCTTTGACACCTGAGGTCATTTCTCCCAACGAAGTCGCCTTTACAACATCTAAATCAGTTTCCCAAAGCCAGACCCAGGACAGTGAGCAGAACATTAATAACTGATCACCATAATGGGGCACTTGCTATGTGCTCAAAAACCCATTGTCTTTACTTTAAAAAAAAATTTTTTTTCCCTTTATTGATTTTTTTTTAGAGAGAGAGGAAAGGAGAGAGAGCAAGAGATAGAAACATTGACGAGAGAGAACATCGACTGGCCGCCTCCTGCATGCCCCCCACTGGGGATCAGGCCCACAACCTGGGCATGTGCCCTGACCGGGAATCGAACCGGCGACCTCTTGGTGCATGGGTCGACACTCAACCACTGAGCCACACCGGCCAGACTGTCTTTCCTTTTTAGATGAGGAAACTGGGCTCAGCAAGGCTGAGTGACCCCACACAGCCAGCAAAGGGTGGAGCCAGGACTTGAACCAGGGCAGCTGACCTCTTCTCCGTGTCTTCATGGCCTCACATGTCCTCCCTTTCTCGTCATCAGCCCCTTTCTCGTCATCAGCGCCCGCGTGCAGACTCTGATCCCTTCGGAGGCAGCGAAGGCCGTGTTTGCAGGCATTTGGAAGTCATAATGAGAAAGAAGAAGCCGTCTTTATTACATTCCGCACGGTAGCCAGTTGGGTCTAGAAACTGCACAATTGCAATGGTTTGAATGTCTTCTTTAGCCCGGTCGGTGCCTACCCCAAATTAAAATCCCCTGAAGGTACTGCCGTCTTAATTAACAGTTCGCCTTGTTAACACTAAACGTTTCCCTTGCTGTGAAGCAGGCCACGCCGGTTTAAAGGCGCAGATGCCGAGCAGGAGGGCAAGGCGAGCGCGGCTGGAGGGGCCCGGCCTGCTCTTGCTGGCCCCCACATGTCTGCTGGGAGCTCACCAAGAGAGCGGGCCCCAGGTTAACAGCTGCTCCCACGTAGTAAGCAGCTTCCACAGGCGATGGGCTACCCATGGAGGCTGGGAGCATGGGTTTGGAGCCATTGAGAACTGCGTCTGTGTTCTGGCCCCTATCTGTGCCTCAGTTTCCTCAGCAGTACTGAGCTCATGTGCCGAGGCGAGGCTTGAGAGAAGAGAGGTGTGCAAAGGTGCCCAGCTCAGGGCTTGACACTTAAGGATGGAAACTCTTCTCCCCTCCCCCTCCCCCTCGTCCTCCCGTGCTCTAGTGGGTATTTTTTATTTTTTTGCCAACCACATCAGTATAATGTTCTACCTCATTGGATGTATTTCTTGTTCAGATTTCCCACCCCCTGGAAAAAGCCAAAAGATTCACTTGTATGCATGGGGTCCAATCCAGGAAGACTTGGAATTTTTTGGAAAACTTTTTATTGAAGAATAACATATATTTAGAAAATCACACAAAGCATAAGTATACTGCTTGTTAAGTATTTATAACCCAAACAGATTCTTGTCATGGTACCTAGAACATGACACAGAACATTACTGGCTCCCAGAAGATCCCACTGAGCCCCCTTCCAGTCACTATCCCCCAGGTATCTTGACTACTAATTTTTAAACTTTTATATAAATAAAATTATATATGTATATATATATACACATATATATGGACATTCCATTAATAGAGTTAATGGAAATATAAATGGAACATAAATATAATGAAATGGAATATAAAGTGCGTATTCTTTTACAACTGGCTTCTTTCATTCAACATTTCGTGAGATTCATCCCATGGCTGCAGGTAGCTGCAGTTCATTCATTCTCAGGTTAGTGTAGTGTCCCAGCGTGTGTCTATACCATAGTGACTGCATTCATTCAACTGTTGAGGTTGTTTCCAGTTCTCAGCTAATGCAAGTAGGGCTGCTATGAATACTCCTGTACCTGTTTTTTGGTGAACACACGTATTTGGTTTTGAGTGGAACTGATGTGTCAAAGGTAATGGACACGGTCGGCTTTCGCAGAAACGGAAACCATTTTATCCAGTGTTTATACCCATTTCCACGGCCACCAATAACATCTGAGAATTCCGATTGATCCCACAAGTGGTGGGGTCTGTCTTTTAAATTTTAGCCTATTATGGTAGCAGTGAGGGATAGGACACTGCAGATTTGATGTATATTTCTCTGACGCCTAAGGATCTTTTCATGGACTTACTGGCCAGTTGGATAATGTCTTTTGTGAACTTCCCGTAAATTTTTTTTTTCTTTATTGATTTTAGAGAGAGAGGAAGTGAGAGGGAAAGAGAGATAGAAACATCAATGAGAGAGAACATCGATTGGCCGCCTCCTGCATGCTCCCACTGGGGATTGGGCCCACAACCTGGGCATGTGTCCTGACCGGGAATCGAACCGGCGACCTCCTGGTGCATGGGTCGACGCTCAACCACTGAGCCACACCGGCCGGACATTCCCGTAAATTTTTATTTTGTGTTGTCATCTGTCTTCTTATGACTAATTTTCAGAACTTCTTTTTATACTTTGGATAAAAGTCCTTTTGAATTTGCAAATAGCTCTTCCCACCCTGATTTATTCTGGTTGTTTTTCATCCCTTCGGGGTATCTTTTGATTACGATCAGTGGTTTTCGTTACAGTCTAATTTATAGTATTTTGCTTTACTTAGCACATTTTTGACCTTCAGAAACCTCTGCCTACCCCAAGGTCACGAAGGCATACTCCCCTATTCTGCCTAAATGTTTTATTGTTTTACCTTTCACATTGAGCTGTACAGTCTATCTGGAACCGATTTTTGTGTATGGTGTGAGGTAGGGTTCAAGATGAATTTTTCTTCCATCTGGACATCAACTTGACCAAGCACCAGAATTTGAAAACAAATCCTTTCCCCTCTGCTTCCAGTGCACCTTTGTTATCAGTCAGGTGGTTATACATGTGAGTCTATTTCTAGACTCTTAATTTGGTTCCATTGGTCCAGATATCTAACCTTCAGGAAACTTTCATATGAAAGAGAGATTTGTGAACAAGTTTTGGTAATGACTGTCGGAGAGGAAAGAAGAAACTCATCCAATTTCCGGAGGCAGCTGTGGCTGGGTCCTGGAGGCGTGGTGGTATGAATTATGGCATCTGGGTTCTCAGTGACATTGGCTGTGGGGTCTCCCCGAGGGCAGTCCAGGGGTATAAAATGGGCATTGCCCTTGGCCACATAGTCTCAAAGCTTAATTCTCGGTTCCTTCCCCAAGACTGGATGCCAAGAGTCAGAATCCCCACCCACGCTTGGCATCCCTTGAAGCAATTTGCCCCTATTCCTCCTTCCCCAAGACGCTGTGAAATACAAGGTCTCCTTGTAAGACTGTTATGCACTGTTCGCTGCAGTTGAAAATATGAGACACTGCATCATAGTCTGGAGGTTCAAAATTACCTCAAAGTAATCATTTCCTAGAGGGCTGGTAGTAAACATTCTGTCACACAGCTCTAGGTTGTTGCCTGTCGCTATCAATCAGTCCCCAGGGAGGTGTTAGGGGGAATGATACAGGAATGAATTGAGAACTGGGGCACCTGGCTGCCAGGTCTCTGCAGAGGGAAACAGGCTTGGTGGCCTCTGGGGCGGAGGGTTCTGTGGGTTTAAGCCCTGGGTGGTCTGTTGGCATAATTCAGCTCCAGGGTCATGAGGTCGATCCTTCCACCCTAACCCTGGCCTTCTGTTACCCACCCTGAGTGCTTTAGAACAAAGCCATCACCTGGGTTTGCAAAAGAAGAGTTGCCATTTATGAGCACGCATTCTGCTCCGGGGAGTCTGCTACTCCTTTTCAGACATCATCTTACTCATCTTCAGGGTGACCACAGGATGGAGTTACAACGCTAGCCCATTTCACAGCTCAGGAAACCGAGGCTGGGGGCTGTGGGGAAACTTGCAAAATCAGTCCGCTCGTCAGTGGCAGGACTCTCTTTTGAACCTGGGTGTTCTTTTCTCCAGGGGCCAAGGGCTAAATCACTGCATACTGTCTGTTCACATCCAGCCCTGCACTGAACCCACTGGTTTGTACCTTCAATAAACGTTTATGCGTGCTCTTCTTGTCCTGTCGTACAGATGAAGAGACTGAGGCTCTGAGAAGCACAGCAGCTCATCCAAGGTCAGCAAGTAGACGGCATCGCTGAGGGTCACTCCAGGGCTCTCTGGCCACACACCTAAGATGTCCTCCTTGGGGAGGCAGGTGGGGACAGGTGTAATATCACTGCCTGCATGCACAGCCGCGGACCTCATGGCTTGGTCAACTTTGGCCCAAGTCCCCAGTAGGGTCAGATCAGGTTTTGGGGGACCGAAGGTTATGCTATTTGGATGACTTCCAGTCAGGACGGATAGGTAAACGCGGTACTCACATCCTCCCACAGCTATATCAACATTACAACTGAACTACAGAGCAATCATCGTTGAGAACTACCTGAAATGCAGCTGGAAAGAAGTCCTATAGCCAAGGATATAAAGAGAAAACCAAAGTGAGATTGGTAGGAGGCACGGACATGCAGAATGAGCTGGTCCCACACGTGTGGCAGTTAAAAACTGGGAGGGCTATCTGAACTGCGGGGGTCCCTCCTGAGGAGTGAGGGGTCCCATTGCCACACCAGGCCCCCCGACCCAGGGTTCCAGTGCCGGGAGGAGAAGTCCCCATAACCTCTGGGGGTTGTGGCTGTGTGAGGAGGAGGGCTTCTGGAGTCCCAGGTGTTCCTCTTAAAGGGCCCACCTGGACTTCCTTGGATTCACTGGCTCTGAGCTCCATTGCTGGGGCAGCATCTCCAATGGTGACAGGGACATACAGGGAAGAACTGAATTGTCTGGCTTCGAGGTAAGGGCGGAAGGGCCAGCTTTCTCCCGGACAGAAGTGCTGGCAGAGGCCATTACTCCTTTGCTGAGCCCCGCCCCACAGAGCCAGCAGGTGGGCACCGCATCTAAGTCTCCATCCACCAGGCTCACACTGTTCACCCACCCAACCCAACTTGCAGGCCCACACAAGCTGTTTCCAGTGGCTTTTCCATACAAACAGCCTTAGCTCATGCTGCAGACTTTTCTAAAGTCTCTCAAAGGTTCACAAACCCCAAACAAGCAGCATCTGGCCTCAGTGTGCCCTGTACCTCTTGCTAAGTGGCCCCAGGCCCAGCACTAGTGTTGCCCAGAAACAATCGCCTTTATCTAAATTGCCTGGGGAGCTGTGTTAGTTTCTATTTCTGTGTAACAAGTCAGCCTACTTAGCTTAGAAAATGCATGCCCAGCTGGAGTGCCTTAGTTGGTTGAGTGCACCAAAAGGTTGCGGGTTTGATTCCCAGTCAGGGCGCATAGCTGGGTTGCAGGTTCGACCCCTGGTTGGGTCACATAGAGAAGGCAACCCATCAGTGTTTCTCTCTCTCTCTCTTTCAGTATGTTCTCAGGTGAGGATTAAAAAAAACACAAAATACACCACAAATGTATTATCTTACCACTTCCATGAGCAGGAGTCTGGACGTGGGGTGACTGGGTCCTGCACTCTGGGTCTCACCAGGCTGAAAGCAAGGCATTGGCCAGAGCAGGGGTTAGGGTCCTTTTTCAAGCTCACTGACAGTTGGCAGAATTTGGTTCCTTGAGGGTGTAGGACTGAGGCCCTCAGCCCCGAGTGGCTATCTGCTGCTCTCTGCCGTGACCCTCTTCACAACATCGCAGTTTGCTTCTTCAAGGCCAACACGGGCCTATCTCTGCTATTTTAATCTTACTTCTTTCATCTCTGGCCTTTAGGTTCTCTTTTAAAGGGCTCACCTGGTTAAGTCAGGTCCACCCAGGATAAACTCCCTTTAGATTAACTTGAAGTCAACTGATTAGTAACCTTAATTACATCTACACATCCCTTCACCTTTTCCGCATAAAGTAAACTCATCAAGAGAGTGACATCCATCATACCCACAGGTCTCACCTACACTCAAGGCGAGAGTCCAGGGTGTGTACACCAGCTGGTGGGGGGTTGGGGGCCATCTCAGAACTCTGCCTATACAGAGGTCCGTTGAAAAAGTAGGCTCATAGTTCCAAATCCCAGAGAATTAATTAAGGTGGCATAGCAGGGCCACAAACACACATTTTTAGCAATTCTCCCAGCTACTTTTAGACTCTGAGTTACACAGATCTGGGCTTGAGTCCTGATGGAAAGATTTCAGATAACGACTCCCTATCTTGGGCACTCAGATTCTCCATCTGCAAAGCGGGGTGGGTAAGCCCTACCTTACAGGATAGTAGAGAGGATTACATGTGATCATGCAGATTGGTGGTTTTCATCCTAACTTCACATTAGACCATTGGGGAGGTGCATTGGATCACATCAGATCGACTCAATCAGATCTCCAGGACAGGGCTTAGGCATCATCGTTGTGGGTGTTCCCCACTGCTGTGAAGCAGCTCCCAAATCTCCATGATTTACAATAGCACACATTTCTTTTTCTCACTTCTGGGTCTGCAGATGGGCAACGGTTTGGTGAATTTCAGTTGGGTATGAATGATATATCCATAGACTCTAGGCTGTGTGTCTCATTCTGGGACCATGGGCTTGCCTTCACTATGGTGATGGCAGGAATGCAAGAGGTCAGGAAAGTGTCCCGCCTCCTAAAGCTGAACTGGATCACTATCACTTCCTCCCACCCGTCATTGGCCAAGGCAAGTCACCTGGCTAAGCTCAGCACCAATGAGGTGAGGAATTGGGCTCCACCCACAAGCCGAAGAGCAGGGATGTACATTCTGTTGATTCTGTTGAGGGAGGATATAGAGTGGGGGCAATAATCCAGTTGACAACAGCTGATAACCACTGATACAACAAAAAGAACTTAGAAAATGCCTGGTAAGAGTAGGTGCTCAATAAACACTGTGAATTCTCCTAGAGCAGACTCCCTCTGAGGCCATTGTATGGGAGCGATTCTCCCTCCATATCTAGTTCCATGGATGAATTGACCTCCTACCCTGGCATAAGTCAGTCTCCCGGGAGAAAAGACTGTGCCATAATGCACCACATGGTTTGAGTTACTAGGAAGAAAGATCCCAATTGGAGGCTGCAAGAACGATCATCAGCTGCTTAAATATCCATTTACCCATCCCCCACCCACAAAGCGCTCTATTTATTTGCACATTCTGTAATATAGCAGCGGAGGGAGAATTCATTAAGGCAAATTGTGAGGGCAGCTTAAAAAAAAAATTCATCTCTGTTTTATGCAGTGCATAGTTCTCTGTTTAATGAGAACTCTGCAAGTCCATTTTCCTTAAGGGTTTAATAAAAGTATAATTTTAAAAATTAAGACAGATGGGGAAAGTGCTGAGGGAAGCTATTTCTCCTGTTAACTCACAGAGAAGACCTTCTTGATATTGCAGGATGGGTAGGGAGAAGAAAGAGTCCAGAAGCTATCAACGGTTCTTTGAGGTTACGTAAAACTCCAGCCTGGGTGTATGCGCTCAGGGACTCCTGCGGAACCGATAGGAATTAGATTTGTTTGGTTGAGTAATGGGACTGTTGCTAGCTGGCAGTTTAATTAATGCTGATATAGGAGCTTTGCTTTTTCTTAGAATTGCAACTACAGAGCACCGAGAAAGAGACATTTCCATTTTAAAAGCATTTTGAGTGATCTTGGTTGCTTTCGGAGCAGAGAAGAGAATGGAATGTTTGAGGGAGGGCGAGTCTTTGGATGGCAGCCAAGGAGCAGGCCGTTCCGGAGGGGGCTCCCTCCGTGTGGCATGTCAGGTAAACTGCTCACCCCAGTGTGTTTTCCTTCCCCCCTGCTGCCGCCACAGGCTTCTTGAAGGAAGGTACCATCTCAGAGATTATTTACAATCTCAGAATTTTTATTCTGATTTAAAATATAAAATTGTGATTATATGACTTATTATTATTAAAGAAGCTAAGCATTAATATTGCTCACATTTTTGAGTGCTCATGTTGTTCATTTGCACTGGGCAGCTGGTGATATCATCGTCCCCATTTCACAGATCAGGAAACCGAGGCTTAGTCACACGGAGAGGTAGAGCTGAGACCTGAAACCCGTGTCCATGTCTTAGACCCTGCGCCACCCTTTTCTTGTCTTTTTTTTTAAAAAATACATTTTATTTTATTTTAAAATATTTTTTCTTTATTGATTTCAGAGAGAGAGGAAGGGAGAGGGAGAGAGAGATAGAAACATCGACGAGAGAGAACATCGATTGGCTGCCTCCTGCATGCCCCCACTGGGGATCGGGCCCACAACCTGGGCATGTGCCCTGACCGGGAATCGAACCGGTGACCTCTTGGTGCATGGGTCGATGCTCAACCACTGAGCCACACCGGCCGGACATGACCATCCTTTTAAAATGTCCACCTCTCCCTCCATGTCTGTCCCCCCATCCTGATTTATTCTTCTCTCCAAAGCACTTCTTGCTTTCTAACACATTAGCTTACTAGATAATTTATTTACTCTGCATATATTTTGTTGCCTGTCTCACTCTGGCTTGAGTATAAGCCCCACAGAGCAGGGACTTTTATTTTGTTAACTGCTGCATTCGCTGGTCTGAGCACAATGCCTCACACATAGTAAGTGCTCAGTAAACATTTGCTGAATAAATGCGTGAGGTCTACCTTAATTTAAAATGTCTTTTTTCCTTTTTTGTACCACGCCATGTCCTAAATGTTTTACTGTGAGAGCTATTCTTTGTTAAATGCCTACCGTGTTCTAGGCATCGTGAAGGCATCACAAATACAGTGATGCTTAATTTGACCATAAGCTGTCGTGGAAGGGACGGATATTCAGGCTTTGCCATCAAGGTTACATAGCGCGGTGCCCATCAGACAGCTCAGAGTTAGAGGAAGTGGTGGGGAGTCCAGGTATCTAATTTTTAATAAGAACCCAGGTGGTTTCTGTGATTAGGATAATCTGGAAAACAGAGTAATGCAATTCATCCATCCATCCATCCATCCATCCATCCATCCATCCATCCATCCATTTCCTCACCTTTAAAATGAGGATAGTACCGGCACCCAGCTTATATGGTTCTTGTAAGGATTAAATGAGGATATATGCTTAAGATAGTGACTGCCACGTGGCAAAAGCTCATTAAGACTTATACTCAGGCCCTGGCCAGTTTTGCTCAGTGGTTAGCACATTGGCCTGCAGACCAAAGAGTCACAGGTTCAATTCCCAGTCAAGGGCATGTACCTCGGTTATGGGTTTGATCCTTGGCCCCAGTCAGGATTGTGTGGGAGGCAACCAGTCGATGTGTCTCTCTCACACTGATGTTTCTCTCTCTCTTGCCCTTCCTCCCTACCACTCTATCTAAAGAAATCAATGGGAAAAGATCCTCCAGTTATACTCGGGTACCTCCTGTGGGCCTGGCACTCTGGTTGTCAGGGATACAGCAGAAGCAGACAGACAAGGCCTGGGCCTCCTGGTGCGGACCACCTAGCTGGAGTGAGCATAAATGTTCCCATCAGACAAAACGGGGCTAACTCCTGCCCTTGCCAGGCACACTCGGACGTGAACGGTAACAGACCACCGAACTTCTCTGGCTCCATTTTCTCAGATGCAAAGTGGGGCTAATAAAGTTACTGAATAACGAAACTGTGTTGGAGGAGACTGAAGCTCAGAGAGGGAAAACAAGTTGCGTGAGGTCACACAGCTGGTAGGTGGCAGAGCTGAAATTTCAACCCACATCTGTTAGACTCTGGGTCACCTGCCATGGTACACGGCTTCCCACAGAGAGAGGTGGCTAGGAAACTCCCAGGGAACAGGTGGACAGGATTACAAACCCACTGAGGCTTCACCCAGCCGGGGAACACCTGCGAACAGAAGCACATTCCACGGAGGCCCTGTGGAAACTCTCCTGTGACAGAAAGATGTCCAGACATCCCTAACTTCCATCAGCGTCACACACAGCCAGGCTCACCAAGTTTTCCTGCAACACAGGAACCTGGAGAGCCCCCCGGAGAGATTAGGGTTCTCTCATCTCACCAGGCACAAGAGGAGTCTGGGAGACACGAAAGGCGGCAGTTATTTATTTCATAAGTAGATAATGGCGAGCCATTCCGAGGGAGCCGTGGCAGGAAGATGGAAATGCTATTAATACGGTCGGAAGCTCATTTCTTTCGGAGTGGTCAGCAGCCAGCGAAGAGGACAAAAATGAGAAAATATTGCAGTGGGTGCTCCTGACAGCACAGATTATTCAGGAGACATTAGAGTGCATTGTTCACCATCGTAAACATTTTTTCAATGTTTATAATATCTGTTCAAAGGCATCTTGCTGGATGAAACCCAGCAACATTTATAGGTGTGTGTCTGTGTACTTGCATTTCTTTTGTTCTACTATCCTTTGTAAATCACTTCTTTGAGCTGATGTACTCAGCAGCGGCTGGCTGGGCCTATAGAATGCAAAGTGAAGTCCATGCCCCTGGGTAATTGTACTATTGTACTATTGATGTCTGCTGTGCTGCGGTGGGGTCCTGGGGAGCTGGGAGTGGACTGATGGGGGAAAAATGCTCCAAATCTGGGAGGAGAGAAACCAGGAGGAGCATGCAGATGAGAAGAATGTGGCAAGACTTCCTAGTGTGTGTTGGGGGAACTGTGTGTTCCCACCCAAAGAGGGGCCCATGGGAACAGGACAGGATTTGGGGAACTCTTGCACTTCTGACCCCTGTGAGAGATTCACAATGTATGGGATCCTGTTCAAGGTCATGCGATTCTTAAGCTAAAGCAATCCCCTGGGCTTAGTTCCACTTTTCCCAGTCTCTGACCATAGCGCAATACCCGCAAAACTTTGGTTCCTTAGAGAAAGCTTTCAGAAATATGACTTTTAAGTGATAAAACTGAGCAAAGCTATTCATCATTGTAACCAAGAATAATCACAAAAATACACACGATTATTAGCTCAATTGTTTTAAGTGAAATGACTTGTCAACTCAGTTAAGTAATTGACCAAACCAGACAATCTTTTGGTTTGATCAGTGTTTTTCCCCACTTTCACTGATTGACTGTTGGATTTAGGACTCATGCACACAACCAATGTAACTGTAAGGGATGGATTCAGCTTTGAATCCGTTAGCCAGTTCTGTAGATTTGTGAAGAACGCCAGTTTGGGAGTCAGGTGAACCAGGGTTAAATCCTGGCACCTTCACTTTCTAGAGATGTAACGTTGGGAAAGTTCTGAACCTCTCTGTTTAAGCCTCAGGCTTGTGGAGAGTAATTGAAATAATGCAGATAAAAAGTTTAGCACAGGGCTGGCACATAGTGAGTCCTTAATAAGGGTTGGTTATCATCACCATCATCGGAAGGAAGGGGTTGAGATTAGCCGGTGAACTCTAAATCCTTCTTCCAGTCTCAGGGATGCTTGAGAATGCTGGACTTTCTGTGATATCGATGTAAGGAATGTAATGTATTCATTAGAGATAAATGATGGCCTTGCTGGGGTTGGCTATACACTGGCACTGACCCAACGATGTCTCTGAGGACACTGTATTTGATTGTCAGGTTTATTTACTACATAACCTATCGCTTAAGGGATGCAGCTGCTGAAGGATGGGAGCGTGACATGCACCCTCCCAAGTATTCTGTCATTAGCAAGGTATTCAAACTGAGGGACCTGAGACCCTGAAGCTTCCCTTTGCTGATGTGACCCACAGACGGTCCAGAATGGGAGCTCGGCACCGCCTGCTCCCTGGGCTCCCTGCAGGGCAACCAGCAGAATGAGTGTGCATCTCTCCAATGACGAAAATCCACTAGTGACAAAAGTACAGAAAAGTGCAACTTCCTGTTTTCATCACTGAAACTCACCAGAAAATCTTATGTGCTTTGTCCCAGAAAGAAAATGTGCCACTACGGTCAAAGCTATGAAGGTGACTTCTCAGACAGCTCTGGGGGACCCACAGAAGCACAGGATTTTAAGTCCTAGTGTGAACAGCAGACTCGAGGCTTGTTTTGCTCTGGATGACACCGTTGGATTGGAAAACTCTCACCAAATCTGGACCCAGAAAGAGAAGCAGCAGCTCACCGTGGGGAGCCATGGAGGCTTTTGAGCAGGGGAGTGGTATGATGAACCCCATTCTCTAGTTATAATAACAGTGATTATATTATTGACATCAATGACAGTGGTGGCGATAATAGGGGAATTTGACCTCTTCCTTGGTGCCCAAAGTGTGATAAATACTTTACACCCACCATGACATTTAGTCCTCACAACGATCCTCCGAGCTTAGAATATTGGATAATTGGCAGTGTGTTGGACGGATCGAGGGCAGAATGACTGGAGTCTTTAGAGAGTCAATGCAGGCCTCCATCAAGGGAGGACAATGGAAATGGAATTCACACGCGCCCCAGCACACAGCACATATTTGTCAATTGTGCTGGCCAGCCAAATACCTCCTCAGTTCAGTAAAACACTCAACCAAATCAATGTAATCCCTTATGTCGGGAGAGTCCAAGAAATCATGGCCTGTACAGAAAGAACCTGATTAGGTTTTCAGGGAACAGTGTGACTCATTTGTAGCTGGGTCGTGATGTCCCCAGAGAGGACGTCATGCATTACACCATTGCACGGTGTAATGCATGAAGTCGACGATTTGGGCCAATTTTCTCCCAGCTACAGGCTGCGTCCGCCTGCCTTGAGATTATTTTTTTCCCTTCGGTGAAATCTGGGGACTATTCTGAAACTTCTGGGTGGCCACTGACCACGTGACTTTTCTTCCACGATTCCAGTTCTGCATTTTCTGACCTGAGTCAGAGACCAGGGTCGTGCTAGCAGCCCTCTCTGCCCAGTCCTAGCAGGTCGCCAAGATGGCCAAAACGAGTCCCCGAGTTCTTCCATTCATTCCCTTCTCTCCATGCCCCCTGCCACCCGATCCAGGGCACTGTCACTGCTCATACTAGCACAGCAGTGGCGTCCTACACGGGTGTCCCTGCCCCCAGTCTTGCCTGTCCATCCCGTTCTCCACACTGCAGCGAGAATGCTGTTTCAAAGATTCCGATCTGATATGCCATTCTCCTGCTTTCAAACCCAAACGCCATGTCCTGGCCTTCAGCCATAACCACCCTCTCCCGACTCCCTGTCCTCTAGCTGTTGCTCCTTGCCTGCTCCAGCCGCTGCCACACCTCCACGCGGGTCCACGCCAGGCTCTCAGATTCCTCTGGGGACTCGAGTCCTCAGCCTGACACTGCAAAGCCCCGGGAGGTGACCTGTATCTCCTGCCTCCCACCCCCTTTCCATGCCCCCATCACCATGTGGGGCTGGTAGATGAAGGCCCTGTTTCCTTGGCAGGTTCCTCTAGGGCTGGCTCTGAGTTCCAGCGGAGATTGATGAGCTTCCAAACGATGAGGTTTCTGGGGGCATTTATTGACATATAAATCAAAATCCAATTTATGTGAAGGCAAATCCCAGCTGGTTTACATGGCAGGATCACGAAAGAGTTTTGCCTTGCGCCTCTTCCAGTCCTGTGACAGAAAACGACTTTCCCTTTCACAGAGGAAGCGTGGCTTTTTCACTTCTACTGGCATTTTCCTGGCGCCATCCTGGCCCTGGGTTCAGTTTGAACTCTTCCCACATATATGCCATTCTGAGGTTGGCAACCTTTGCCAGTGGTCTGACTGGGGAGGGGGGAAAAGTGAAGTGTACTGAGTGCCTGCTGTGTGCCAGGAACATCCCTACAATATCTTGTCTTAAGCGTCACAAGAATCAGCAGAGCATTTGACATCATATTGAAGGCCTTACTCTCGACCACATGACTCTCTTGCTGAGAGGGTGTATTCGTTATCTACTGCTGTGTCACAAATCACCACACACTTAGCAGCTTACAGAAACCCACATGTGTTATCTCACCGTTCCTGTGGGTCAAGAGTCCAGACACAGTTTAACTGGATCCTCCCCTCAGAGTCTTACAAGGTTGCAATCAAAGTGTTGGCCAGGGCTGTGGTCTCATCTGAGGCTCGACTGGGGAAGATCTGGCTCTGAGCTCATATGGTTGTTGGCAGTGGCCCTTTACTGCTGGCTGCAGAACGGAGGAGCTCAGTGTCTTGTCGCCTGTTGGCCGGAGACCACCCTCAGTTCCTGTGCACATGGCCTTCCTGACACAGCGCTTACTTCTTCCAAGCCAAGGAGCGAGCGTGTTCAGGCAAGATAGGTTACAGTCTTATGTGACCTTATCACAGAAGTGACATCACTCCATCATCTTTGTCATAGTTATTGGTTAGAAAACAGGTTCTGCCCACACTCAAGGGGGGTAGGTTACATGAGTGGTGAGTCCCAGGAGGTGGGGATCATGGGAGCCACCTCAGGGTCTGTCCCAGGAAGGTTAGTTAAGACACTCAAGGTCACTCAACTAGTTGTTTGTGGAGTTGGAATTGCACTTTAGTGGCCACACTCGAACTTTATGCTGTGAAATCCAAAACGAAGTTGTTCGCCCTGGCCGGTTTGAGCATCAGCCGGCGGACCGAAGAGTCACAGGTTCTATTCCGGTCAAGGGCACGTATCTCGTTTGTGGTTTGGTCCCCAGCCCTGGTCGGGGTCATGCGGGAGGCAACCAATTGACGTGTCTCTCTCGCATCAATGTTTCTCTCTCTCGCTCTCTCTCCTCCTCCCTCCCACTCTATCTGAAAATAGATGGAGAAATATCCTCAGGTGAGCATTTAAAAAAACAAAAACAAAACGAAGTTGTTTCTGGGCGATTTATCTCGACGGATGAAGCCTGGGTCATGTGTTCGTCTTGAGCTGCTGTGTGTCATCAGCACCCAATCATCACAACTGGAGTGGAAGTGAGGCAGTTCTTCAAAGGACAGCTGGGGTAGTAGTATCCCAGATGGTGAAGGGATCCTGCGTGAGTCCGCCTCTGCTGCACACAGACCTCCGCAGACCTCCACGGGACGGAGAACATCTTCTCAGATAAAACCCAAATGATCCCCGGTGGCCTCGGGAAGAAATCAGCGGCCGCTCAGGGGTAAACGCCGTCACAGGTCTCCCTCCTTGTGGTCACCCTTTACGAAAGAGGCCTTCGCCACCTGCCTGAGCAGAGCATTGCTGCTCTTTTCATTTTCCCACCAGCACCCACGGCCTCCAGTTTGATGCTTGGAGCTCTTCAAATCCTTGGGTTCTGAATAAGACACGCGTTGACGCCTACATGGCTGTCACGTGTCATTGTATGGGTTGGGTACTGCATACAGGATGCCCGCACCCTGAGACCTCGTTCCCGACGGCAGTGGACACGCTCCGCCTCCCTTCCCCTTCTCTTAGAAGAACACCAGCTGTGTTTTGTTGGGTTTAGGGACCCTCTTCCCTCTCCTCTTCAGCCTTCATTCCACACAGTAATCCAGGAAAGGCTGTTTCTGCCCGGGGGAGGAGGCACCCTTTCCCAATTCACACGCGGAGACCCATCCCAGCTTGCAGCAGCCTCGATGACTATTTTCAGGACAGAGAACCTTCTGCTGGACTGGGGTCGTGACAATCTGCCCAAGCTGACTTTGCGAGCAAACAACTCACAGTTATTAACACCAGCCGCTAGCTGCCCAGTCATGGCGGAAATTCTCCTTTACCGTGCAGCACCTGACCTCCTAAGCCCGCATGTAGAATCATTTAACTAAAGAATGAACAGCTCCAGCTGCCATGGGCCTTTAAACCTTGAAATCGACAGCCAAGGTGGGGCTCAATGCTGATTTTCAGTCATAAAGGCTGTGCTAGGGGAGGGAGTAGTGAAAAGCCACATTAAATGTATGCAATCAACACCAGCTGTGGTCCAATTAAAGTCAACCGATCACAGGTGTTTATATAGGTCACACACACACACACACACACACACACACACACACACATTTTCCCCAACTACTCACTTCCTTTAAAATGGGGTGTTTGGGCCCTGGCTGGTTTGGCTCAGCAGTTAGAGTGCTGGCCCGCGGGCCAATGGGTCGTGGGTTCGATTCTGGTCAAGGGCACGTACCTCGGTTGCGATTTGTCCCCGGCCCTGTTGCCTCTCCCACATCGATGTTTCTCTCTGTCTCTCTCTTCCTCTCTCTCCCTCCTACCCTATCTGAACAAAAGTGGAAAAGTGTCCTTGGGTGAGGATTAAAAAAATATATATATGGTGTTTGGAAAACACAGCAAGATGAGGTCCATGGACCAGTCACACTGCGTTGCTTGAAATCTTTAATAAAAATGTAGATTCTCTGTTCCATCCTGGAGCTATGAATCCAAGTATTCTAGGAGAGGGAGCCCAGGAATCTGAATTCTAGCAAATACCCGAGGCGGCTTCATGCCTAGTGCCATTGAAGACCACTCCCGTGCCAGGCTGTGCAGTGTTCGCAGGTTCCTGGATTGCTGAGACACGCTGCTCTCGTCAAGTGCTCCTAGTTTCTGACAAGGTCCAGGTGATTCTAACGTGCCACCAAGTAAGATTCATGATGGACGTGAGGCACACTTCAATCCGTTACTGTCACCGACTCGTCTACCAAAGGAGCTTCTCCCGGGCAGATACCATATCCGATTCATGTCATTTCTCCAGTGTTCCACAGATGTTGAATAAAAGAATGAACACATGATTTAGTCATGAAATGGAGGCCGGTGCTGCTTTGTTAAAACACACCAGGGGGTAGATTCAAGATCGCTGCACACTCTTCATCGTGCCTCCCGCGGAGAAGTGGAGTCCGACCCTCTTCCCCCTGAGTCTGGACTGCGTCTGTGACTTGCTTGACCAACAGAATGTGGTGCAAAGGATGCTGTGCGGTTCCTGAGGCCAGGCTATGGAAAGCCTGCTGTTTCTGCCTTGGTCTCCTGGAATGTTCACACGCAGACCGGTACAGCCCCAGCTGCGCTCCCAGCGGACTCTCTGCTGGTACTAACTCGAGCCCTCCTGGCCGGTCAAACTTGAATGAACCTGCACGTGAATGCAACCACCCAGGGACCAGCTGACACCAAGTGAAGCAGAAGAACCACCCAGGTAACCTACAGGACAGAGAAAGATAGCACAGTATTTGAAGCCACTCTGTTTGGGGTGTTTATTATGCACCACTAGATAACAGACAGACAACCAGGATGTTAGTACTTGGAAACCAGTGGTTCTCAACCTTCCTAAGGCCGTGACCCTTTAACACAGTTCCTCAGGTTGTATGTGGGGGTGTCTGCATGTGGGCGGACCCGCCTGGAGACGGATAGAGGAGCAGTGTCTCGGTTCCTAAGACCATTGGAAATATGTGTTTTCCGATGGTCTTAGGTGACCCCTGTGAAAGGGTCGTTCAACCCCAAAGAGGTTGCAACCCACAGGTTGAGAACCGCTGCAAAGGATGAGGAAGACTCAGCAACTTCTTGCAATCACTGGTTGAGAGCTGGTCCTGGGAGGAGGTGAGGGGGTGTTTATTCCCTAGCACGTTTGGCTCTGCAATGAGACAGAGCAGGCTGGATAGGCAGAAGGAGACTTCACACCAAGAAGCGGATGAGTGGGTGGCCGGAAGTCAGTCGGCTGGCTGGATGCACTGCATGGTAGGTGGTGAGGGAGTGTGGGGCGCAGGGGGCACACCAGGACCTACTATACCCTGTCTAAGGAAGTAGCTACTCAGTTCTGGAGAGTTGTAACCACGGAGGAACAGGGCTAAGAGTTATCAAATCTTGCGGCCTCAAGAAAAATCAGAAGGCCAGATCTTGACATGCAATTTCATCATTTTTAAAAGTTGGCAACTAATTCAATTTAAAAAAAAACACACCTGTGCACCCAAATCATGCAGGCCAAACAAACACATGTCACCATCAGCAGAAGATGGAATGGAGAGAGCACTGAGCCTCAACTAATATTTCTTCGAATGGGAAGTCGTGGCAAGACAGAGGAGGCGGGGCATGAACTTAACCTTAAATGACAGATTTAGAGGGCGGTGGCTTTCAGGCAAGGGAAGCCACATGGATGGGGGCCCAGGAGGTGGGGAAGTTGGTAGGATTGCAGGGAGAGTGGCTGGTTTGTAGCGGAGGCTAGTTAATGTCAGGGAAAATAACAGTCATCTTACAAGTAGAAACAAATAGAGAAGGCGTGTGCTCACTGGCCACATTAAATGCATATATAACTTTTACTTCTTCGCCCTTAGGAGTCTGGATGCAAGAAACAGAATGCTTATGCCTTGGCAAGAAATGTGCACTGAAGATTCTAATCTCAGAAAGAAAAACAACCATGTTTATTGATTGGGATCCTGTTTGCTCTTCTGTTGGCCAGGCTGATTATTTAAACGGGAAGCTTTGTCTTGAGCTGTATCCATAAGTAAGCAAAATATGTTAAAATGGTGTAATTGCACTGAGTTTCCCATATCCTGCATTTCGTAACAAGGGATCAATGAATGACTATGTGGCCTAGATGCGAGCAGAATGATTTTACTTACTTAACCTAACCTTCTGGCTGACCTTGGACAAGGTGTATAACCTCTCTGTGCTCCTGAACTCTCATTTGAAGAGGGGGGCACGGTGATAGAACCTACTTTATCCCATGGCTGAGGTGAGTGGGATCAGACTTCGAAAGCCCTTAGCACAGTGCCTGCCACAGGTTCTTGAGAAACATCAGCATTTCTTGATTTTCAGCAGAAAATCGCCTTTGACCACTGAAGTCTAAGGAGGACTACCAAGTCATGAATTTGCCCGTGTTTGTGCCCGATGCGGACACGAGTCACTGCTCACCTTTACTTCTAATCCACTTCCTAGAAGATTTACGTAACCTGGAAGTGGGAACTGGTCCTTCCATTTCTCCCTCTAAGGATGCTTAGATATCATGAGACTAGTTGAGAGACTAGCTGATGTGGTCGGTCAAACTAGGGTGATGGTGAAGAGTGAATAGATCGCGGTATATTCAAGGGGCCTAAGAGGCAGGACATGGAGCCTGAATGGAGAGGAGGGGAGGGGATGTCAAGAATGACTCTAGGGTGTTGGTAACTGGGCAGGTGGCTGATGGAGCGGTTTCAGGGGGGCAGGGAGTGTGTGTCGTAGAGAAGTTTCCCTATTAGCTGTTTCTTCTTAACCAGGCCACACACCTTTATAAATTAAATTCAAGTAGCTCAATTGATCTTGCCAGTCATTCGTCCTGAAGCTTGAACCAGGGTGATAATTGCTCCAGGAGGCCAGTTGGGCAAATTCTCAGGAGGGCGTCCTTTTGAAGATGCACAATTTCCTGCACAGACTTCCAACTTGACACAACCCGATTCTATTCAGCGTCCGCTCTTTGTCACTTGCTGTCCCCATTGGGTCGAAGCAAGAAAACACGGCTCGTGCCCTCTTGTGTCTTCCCATCTAAGTGCCAACCTCCTGTCCTCTGTGGGCACCTGAGAAAGAGCAACAATGTATCGGTTAGCGATTGCTGTTTAGCAAAATGCCCTCAAAACCCAGTGGCTTAAAATAACCACCATGTATTTGGCTTAAAATTCTGCCATCGGCAGTTTAGGCTGGGCTCAGGTGGCTGGTGTTTCTGATCATAGCTGGGCACGTTCTTGCGTCTACGTTCAGCTGCAGTTGGGTAGGCAGCTTGGCTGATCCTGGCTGGACTCTTGCATGTGTGAGGACTCAGCTGGGATAACTGGTTTGGAATGACTGTGGTCCCTCATCCTCCCACAGGCTAGCCCAGGCTGTTCACGTGGCAGCCAGGGAGGTTTCCCAGAGAGACTGCGTGGAGCGTGTACCGTCTCTTGAGGCTTAAAATGGTCACAGTATCACTCTTGCTGTGTTCTTTTGGCCAGAGCTAGTCCCGAGGTCAGTGCAGACTCCTGAAGTGGCGAAATAGCCTCCACCCCCGAAGGGAGCAGCAGCAGAGTCTTATTGCAAAGGGCGAAGATGATGGCAATAGATCTATTATCTTTCCAAACCAAACAGGAGACTCGCGGAGACCAGCCCTTCCCGTGGGGGAATTCACCCTGTCCCCTTTGACTGCTGGGTCAGTCAATTTTTTCCATTTTCGTTTTCTGACTGAGGCCATCCTCTCCTTTTCACACCCCCCCCCACCCCCAGAACAACAGTCTGGGATTCTCTGCACAGATGTCAAAGGACTAAAACGTCAGTGGAGTTCACTGGGACCGGGCTGGCCAGGGCTCTCCCCGCCGCTTCCCCATCTCCTCCTCACAGTTGCCTTTGGCGGGGCTGGTCTGCACTGTTAATAAACCTTCCTTCCCCTCAGCGTTTTCTCTCGAGGACATGACACCAAATAGGCTCCATCTCTCTCCCAACTTCACCCCTGCCAGGCTGGAAAGAAGGTGTCCTGACGTGGAGATAAGAAATCCCAGACAGCACTGCCACGGAGGGGAAGCCCAGGATTCCATGTTCCTTAGGAAAGGTCAGATCACTTCTTTTGCAGTGTTTGGAAATAGAACCAACATCACGTGCTTTCTAAAAGCCAGCGGTCTTGACGTTCCTGATAAGGAGATGTCAGTGAAGGAAGAGAATGGCTCAGGAGGAGAGCTGACTTCTAAGTGCCAGAGGGAGAAGTAAAGCATTTTTAATAACTCGTGTTGAAGGCTGTGTTTAATTTGATTCTGCGTTAGGGCAATGCAATTGTTGCTGTATATATGTAATAAAAAGCCCTGTCTTCTTGCACAGAATATAAGCAATAGTAATAAATCCCCCTCAAGAGGCTTAGGAGGCAGGACAGGCCAGTCACAAACTGGCCCTACTAGCTTTTTGTTCATTTATTCTTTCATCTCAGGAGCACAGCATTCTGTTCCTAAGGAACTGACAGTCTAACCAGGGAGCATGGCACGTCAGCAGACAACAGCCAGAGAGAGTGATGGGTGTCACTCCAGGAAGTACAGGGTGTTACGGAAGCATCTCCGTGGGAGGGTCTGGGGAACATCATCTCTCGAGTTCCTCCCTCGAGCAGTAGAGGCTCCAGGAAGTTGGGGTCAGGCCTGGCGTATTCATCCTTACACCCTTGGAACCTGATTCTTAACAGGGGTTCATTTCTATTTGTTGGTCAACTTAGTGGTGTGAATCCCACCTTCTCGCCCCATGGGACCATCAGTTCTTCAAACAGTCTCTGCGTTCTTACACCTGTGTGCTTTGCCCAATACCATCTGGGATCTTGTTCTCACCCCTTAGCACCTAGAAAACTTTTACACACCCATCAAGACCCAAACCAAATGCCCTCTTTTCTGCAAAGTCTTTTCTGATCTGCTGAGTAGAACCCATCTTCTCTCCACAGTCCTCTAAGAACCTTGTTTATATATCAGGTTTGAGCCTTATCTCAAAGGACTATCTTATTGCAATTGTTCTGTTTTTGATATTTTCTGTCTCCTTTGCCAGATCATGGGCTTCTTTGGAGCAGGGTCTGGATGTTAGGAATTTTTGTATCATCTGTGCCGGCTCCACAGTAGCAATTTAATAAATGTTTGTTGTGTGGATAAAGGACTGCATGTCATGATTGGGACCACAGATCAGTGGGCACCATCAAGATGCTGCTTTGTTAGTCAAGAGACTATTGGGCAGCCGGGACTGCAGACTAGAGTTCTCCCTGATGCCTGAAGCAAACAGCTTGGTTTACAGGGAGGTGTGCCATATCTTATAGGGCCCAGGGCCTCCAGAAGGACTGGAAGAAGGAAATGGAAGGCTGTCAGACCTGCAGGGCAGGGATATCACTAGGGTGTGTGGGTCCCAGGGCAAATGTTTTCTAGGGATTTCCTGTCTATGTAAAGAGTGTGAGTCAATCTAAATCAGTGTGTCAACACCATTCTGTGGACCAGTTGCATGCATCATCATTAAAGAAATACCACACTGACTAGTAGGAACTGTGAACTCATAAGGCCTCAGGGCCCAGGACCCCCCACTCTTTGGGGCATCTGGTCGACCTGACACCGAGGATGAAGGATCCCTGCAGGGGAGGAACCGAGACTGGAGCTCACATGGCCCTGGTCTAGGCTTAGGGTGGCACTGCCAGATCCAGCAGGTTCCAGGCTCTAGAGAGGGGATTTAGAAAGTTTCCAGGAAAGCGAGAAGGCATTCGAAAGTTCAAACTCTCCTGAAGTGTGGAGCATGGCAGGGGCCCTGCTACCTGAGGTCTAAGGGCGGGGGGAGGTCCTCTGTTTCTTTGTCTCTATCTCTGCCACATGCCTCCTGGGCCCCAACTGTTTTCTGTTTCTTCTTTCTTTCTTTCAATCTGTCTGCAGACTGGCTTTCCTGAGGAAGACATCTTTTTTCCTCTGCAGCCTTGGCTGCCCAGCTTACACAATTGCCTACACACAGCACAGACTGTCCAGTAGCTCTCAGTCCTAAATGCAGCCTTCTGGGAAGGACAGTCTTATTGGTTCATCGGATGTCAGGTGTATATGTCTGGTCCAATCACCAGCAGCAGAGGGAGGAGCATGGTGCAACTGAACACCACCCTTCTTCGACCCACCCGAGGGGCTGACCAGGACCACATGGCCCTAGTGATGGTAGGAAGGCTTATGAAGTGAGATCCACATTTTCAAACACTTTCAGTTTATTCTTTGTAAATTGGGTTGCAGTCCCCAGAGGAAGTGGGAGTGTTCTGCCTGCAGACAAGCTGACATGAACAGCAGGCTACCCTCCGCATACCCAGGTGCTGCGTGCATGCACGTGCAGTCATAACAACTGGCGAACGGCACTGGGATGAAAGCGGGTTAATTGGGTTATTGGATCCCTTGGGCCTCTTCAGGGCACCTGCTTGCAGACTCCAACTGGGCAGGACTTGGGACTGCTTGGAACTGAACATCCAGGTGCTGTCATTAGCCCAGACTCCCATCGCAGCAGTCTCCTTCAGGGGCCACCTGGTGCTCTGTCAGAAAGTGCTGGTGTAGCATAGAAGGAGTCTGTGGAGGGGCTGAGTGAGCTGCTGGAGAAGGGATGACCTGGGGTAGGTAAGAGTGGGCTTCAATTGTCTGAAGGGCTGTCGGGTACTAGAGGCAGCAAAACTGGGAGCAGAGAGTGATGGTCACAAGAGAGCAAGTTGAGTCTGACACAAGAAACGTTTCCAAAAACCAAGATTTTTATAACAATGGCGTTAGATGATATTACAAAGTGGTGAGCTCCCTGACCCAAGTTTGACATCAGAAGGGAGCAGAATTGGTGATTCTATTTGTCCTACAACTGGGAAAAAATACCAAATTGTTCATCAATATTCATCAATATAGAAGGTAAAACAACCATAACAATAAAACGACCCATGAGTGCCTTGGTATAACCTGTCCGAAGGTCATGCTTAGTTCCTGTCACCTCTAGTGGTCTGTCGCCCCGCATGCCTGCCTCTCACAGCCTGTTTTTTTCTTTCACTTCTTCCTTTCTTTCTTTTTTCCATTCTCCACCCTCACATCTCTTTCAAAATCTGAGTAAGATATCCTGGACCAGTTTGGATGAAGTCACCAGGGTTTCCCAGTGCTCTGGGGGGAAAAATGTGCTCAATGGACATTCAGGACCGTGGACAGCGACACTATTTGCATGTCTACCAGCAACTGAGGTTAGGCTCCATCTAGGTTGTCAGGGACCATGTTAAAGCAGAAGTTTTGGGGCCACCTGCCATAACTGATATACTCTATGTATCCTATATATCCATTCACTCCATCCATTCATTAATTTGTTCATTGTCTCACCTGGCTCCAGACAGAGATAGAAAGAGAGGGAAGGATGGAAAACCATGATCTGATGACTTCTGATTCCCAAAAGGAATAGTGGTTTTCCCCACCACCGAAATCCACACAATTCTCCTTTCGCCATTCAATCAACCTCCTTTTATCTGAGTCAATCTAAGAAGATTCCAGTTCCTTGTAATCAAATAAAAATAGCACCGTGGGATGAGGAAACCTCATCCGA
The DNA here is from genome assembly GCA_030848825.1 of Tadarida brasiliensis. NCBI lineage: Eukaryota > Metazoa > Chordata > Mammalia > Chiroptera > Molossidae > Tadarida > Tadarida brasiliensis. The sequence goes on along the minus strand of CM061277.1, from coordinate 13,083,292 downwards.
AAAGTGACCAGTCTTATCTTTCTGCCCTCCATAAGCTTTGGGCATGGCAGGCTCTGAGATCTAAATGCTGATGGCGTGGGTGAAGGACAGAGCTTGGGACAGGCGCTCACGAGATGTGTGTGGTGGCCACAGCCGGAAACGGGCTCACGTTCTGTGAGTCATCAGAGCGACAGTCACAGAGGCGGCCCCATCACTTTGAGAGGCAGGTGTCAAACAGCACCAATGAAGCAGACCCCAGTGGTGCTTGCTTTACCAAAGCACCCAGCTGAATGAATCTCTCTTTGACATGCAAAAGTCTACTTGCTCCATCAGCAAATGCGACCTGTTTGGTGTGAATAATTCAGTGTTTTGCAAGGGTTCTGACTCCCACTGGGAATGCAGCACTGTCCAAGATTGTTAACTAACCCTGTGGAGCAGAACTGAGCTCTGGTTCATCTCTGCACCAGAAAACCCTTGTGAAAACAGTAAAAAGAGAATAAAAAAAGAAGAAGAAAAAAGAAAAGTATGTCTTCCAACTAATAAGAGAAACACTCTCCCCACATTGTCCCAACACACACATCCGTGTGCAGCTCTTCTCTCCTCAAAGACTTAAATCTGGTCTGGGAGATTTTGGTCCAAAAGAAATATCTGAAGATGAATTTCCAAACAAAGGATTTTAAGTGGAAAAGTCCAGCTCCAGATGAATGTGCTGGCTGTTTCTGCCCAGAATGAGATCTGGAAGAATGAGACTATCCCGACTACCCACAGCTCAAAGAAAGAGTTCTTTCCCCTTCCTTCTGCCCAGTGTTGTGATCTTGGGAAAGTCACTCCCTCTTCCTGGACACGTTTGTAAAACTAGAGCCTTGGAGGAGACATCAGAAATTCTTAACCAGGAATTCTGGGTGGTCCATGCGTGGTCAGTGAAGTCTCTGAAATGCAGTGGTTTTCCCTTATCAACGTGGAATACGTTCCAAGACCCCAGTGGATGCCTGAAATCACAGATAGTACCGGACCCTATGTATACTCTGTTTTTCCTATCCATACATACCTGTGATAAAGTTTAATTTATAAATTGGGCACAGTAAGAGATTAACAACAAAAACTAATAATAGTCCGGGCAGTGTGGCTCAGTGGTTGAGCATCGACCCATGCACTAAGAGGTCATCGGTTTGATTCCCGGTCAGGACACATGCCCAGGTTGTGGGCCTGATCCCCAGTGGGGGGCATGCAGGAGGCGGCCAATCGATGTTCTTTCTCATTGATGTTTCTCTCTCTCTCTCCCTCTCACTTCCTCTCTCTCTATAATCAATAAAGGAAAAAAATTTTTAAAAAACTAATAATAAAATAGAAAATTATAACAATATATTGAATTCAAAGTTATGTGAATGGTTTTGGGGCCATTCTGAAATAAAATAAGGGCGAGTTGAACACAGACACTGAAATACTAAGATAGTCCATCTGATAACCCGGGCGGCTACTAAGAGACTAGCAGGCGGGGAGCGTGTACAGCGTGGAGAGGCTGGACAAAGGGATGCTTCACGTCCTGGGAGGGAGGGAGCAGCATGGCGTGAGATTTCATCCCTCGATTCAGAATGGTGTGCATTGAAAACGTATCAATTGTTTATTTCTGGAATTTTCCATTTAATATTTCCTGACTGCGGTTGACCACAGGAAACGGAAACCATGGAAGGTGAAACAGTGGGTGGGGGTGGAGACTACGATACTGTGCAAAATTCTGTCCATATGCGCATTTGGGGACGGGGAGAGGCTCTGCAGCTTCCATCGGGTTTCAGGTGCCTGTGACCTCCGCAGCTGGAAAAGCCCCGGACAAGACAGTCGCCGAGCCCCACTGCAGTCCTAAATCAGGCCACGATGTCTTTGTGTCTGAAGAGTTATGTCTCTGTGCCTGGACTGCTCAGTGCTTCCATCTTTCAAACTTAAGAGCCAAATTAGGGGTCAGCCACCGGATGCAGTGAGTTTGTGTTCATGTGTGGCTTCTTTCAGGGGGAGATGTCCATTTTATTCATTCCACAAGTATTTATCGAGTCCTCCTGTGTGCTGGGCCCTCTGCTGCCCCCTGCCCTCCTGGAGGTCACCGTCTGAGAGGCAGACAGTGGACAAACAATCACAATAACTGATTACACAGGATGCCGAGAGCTCTGAAGGATCACTAGGAGTCTTGGTGACAAATGATAAGAAGTGAATGTCTTTTCCTGTTTTTTTGGGTTTTTTTTGGTACGTGCCCCTAGCGGGAACCGAACCCGGGACTCTCTGGTCTGCAGGCCGACGCTCCAACCGCTGAGCCAAACCGGCCAGGGCGGTGACTGTCTTTTCTTCACTGTCACATCCCACATATCCAATGAGGGGTGGACTCCAAAATAGTGTACCTCCCCGGAGTCCCACTGCCACCACCCTCGTCCAAGCCCCCATCATCTCATACCTGCAACCCTGCGACCCCCTTCTCTTTGTTCCGTTCTTGCCCATCAGCAGAAATGCGGAGGCCCGTGGAGGAGAGTAGCATGAGTAAGGTCCTAGCACGTGCTACATTAGATATAAAATCGAAGAGCTCGAGTCCTGACCTGGAAGGAGCCTCAGGCCCTCAGGGAAGGGAATGGGAGGGGGGGTGCTGCAGGGCGCTCCGGGGACCCCAGGCACAGCCATAGAAAAAGCATTGCCCTTAAAGGGTGACAACTTTGAAGGACAGCGCTCACGTGGGTGTGTAACTTATAGCATTGGGGCAAAAATAACACCATTCATTCAGCATTCCACCCAGCGTTGCCCAAAACAAAATGGAACAGAAGCGTAAGTGCGCTTACGGCTGAGACTGTTCACGCTCAGCTTACAACCCGACTCACAACAGTCTAAACAAAGCCAGCCAGCCAGATCCAACCCCAAACCAAACTGGGGTGATTCCATCCATTTGTGTTCCAGAAGCACTCTTTGATTTATGAAGGGCTGTTTCTATTATTATTTTTTTTTAGAAATGTGGTATTTTATTTTATTTTATTTTTTTTAATCCTTACCCGAGGATACTTTTTTTCCATTTATTTTCAGATAGAGTGGGAGGAAGGGAGAGAGAGAAAGAGAAAGAGAAACATCGATGTGAGAGAGACACATCGACTGGCTGCCTCCCACACAACCCCAACCAGGGCCGGGGACCGAACCACAGCCAAGGTATGTGCCCTTGAATGGAATTGAACCTGTGACTCTTTGGTCAGCAGGCCAATACTCTAACCGCTGAGCCAAACTGGCCAGGGTCAAAGGGCTGTCTTTAAATAGCATCCTTGGAGTGTTCACAGACTTGTAGCTGTTTGCTGGGACAGGACGGGGGGGGAGGGGCACCTAAAACAAAAGTTGTAGACTCCCTGGCCAGTTGAAGGCCATTCTAAGGAACGTGTGATGTGATTGGAAGCCACACATATGGAGGAAACTACCCAGGGTGTCAGGAGGGGCCCATCTGCAGCCATCACTGCTGGGGGCCGGGTGGGATCTGGGCTCTCATCTGAGAAAATGCACATGAGATATTTCGTATGCACACGGCACATAATAAGTACTCAATAAACATCAGCCCTCATCATCACTAAGTTCCAATAACAATTGTCTAATCCACCTGGATGTCCTACAATTCATTTCTGACACTAACTACCCAGAGTTAGCACAGACTCCACAGGGCAAGGGTTTAGCCCCCCTACTTCAGACACCAACCCCAAGTCCCCTAGCCACTCATGCCTCTGCTACAAATTTGGGGGTTCCCATGACTTCCTTTCAGGTCTGGTATTTCACTAGAACAGCTCATGAAAGTCTCTGAGCACCTTATGCTTGAAATTACTGGGTTGTTACATAGGATGCACTCAAGCACAGCAAAATGGAAGAGATGCAGAAGGGCAAGGTGGAGGGGCGGGAGTGCGGAGCTCCCGTACTCCCTCCCTGTGGGGTCAGGTGCGTCACCCTCCCCGCACGTGGATGTGTTCACCAACCTGGAAGCTCCCTCAAGCCTTGGTATCCAAGAGTTTTATGGAGGTTTCATTATGTAGGCAAGTGTGATCGATTCCGTCATTCATTTAATGTGAACCACGTGATCGAACTCAACTTCAGCCCCTTTCACTCTCCAGAGGTGGGATGTGGGGCTGAAGGGCCCAACGCTTTAATTACATTGCTCCTCTGGCGAGCACCCCCCATTCTGAAGCCATCTGGCTTTCTCTCCCTTTCGCGCCACCCCGCCCCCAAAGGGGCGCATTATGAATAACGAAAGGTCCTCCTGTCACTCAGAAACTCCGAGGGTTTCTGGAGCACTGTGTCAAGAACCTGGAACAAAGCAGATCTATTCTTTTTTTTTTTGTTTTTTAAATGTTTTTCCTTTATTTTATTTATTTTATTTTATTTATTTATTTATTTACTTACTTATTTACTTATTTATTTATTTTTTTCTTGCCAATGCCGACTATATTTCAAGTCGTCACAGCGGTGTATTGGGAAAAGTTTTCAATTAGCAATAATCGCGCCTCGGATAAACCTCATTGGCTACAATACTGCCACTGCGCAAAGCTCCTTTATTGATTTTAGAGAGAGAGGAAGAGAGAGGGTGAGAGAGCTAGAAACATTGATGAGAGAGAACATCGATTGGCCGCCTCCTGCATGTCCCCCACTGGGGATTTGGCCCACAACCTGGGCATGTGCCCTGACCGGGAATCGAACCAGCGACCTCTTGGTGCATGGGTCGATGCTCCACCACTGAGCCACACCGGCCGGACCAGATCTATTCTTTATTATATCACATTCCCTCTGCCATGATGTCTCCTGCAATATAAGGCAGATGGAAGGTCTGAAAGGCTAAACTGTCCACCCCTTTGCCTGCAGGTGAGCCTGTATTTTAATCATTGTAGACAGTTGGCTATCTTTTTCAGAAAAAGAAAGAAAGAAAACAACAAAATATTGCAGGCAGAAGAGCCCCCAGTCAGTCCGTGTGGCCGTGCATTCCCAGATTCCCGGGAGACAGGGCAAGGTGGATGCTGTCCGAGGGGACTGGCCATCTCTCTCCTCTAGCTCTTCCCATTTGCATGTATTAAACCTCCCAACTCTCCCCCATAGCCAGAAAGAGGACTAGCCACCAAAGAGTTAACTTTTTGGAAAGATCCAAGACAGGAGGGACGGTTCACAGGTTCCACCACTCTAAGATGTAGTGCTCCACTTTACCTGATTCTGAGTCTTCCCCAAATACTTCACACCCATAAAGGTCTGTGTTTGTAAGGGGTTTCAGATTTATTACTTCTGTGGAAGGTGGCTCCCTGTCCTGGAATGCGCTTCATTTTCCTTCCCTGCAATTGCTCTGAAGCGAGACAGTCAGTAGTGCTTATAACAACAGGCACTGCGACCCATAGACTCCTCCCGACGTTCTCAAAGGCCTTACTGGTTAGGGCCGCACAAAGCTGCCACTGTCCTCTTACCAGCATGTTTTTCTTTAGAGTATCTTCTCATGGCACCTTTTTCATTCATTCATTCATTCATTCATTCATTCATTCATTCATTCATTCATTCAATCATTTATTCATTCACTTCTGCCTTCCCTTGGATTGCTCTCTCCACATTGTCGAACTGGTGAACTCCTCCTCAGCCTTCAAGGTCCAGCTCAAATGTCACCTCCTCTAAAAAGCCTTCCGTGATTGCCTTCAAGTCTCTCTTCCATGCTCTTTTCCATGTTTCCATAGATAGCTTAGACATCAATCTATGCAACTACCACAATCGGCTATGATCATTTAATTAATATCTGACCAGTTCTACTGGATTGAAAATCCACTGAGGGTAGGGGCTGTGTCTAGTGCCTCTCTGATCCCATAGTGCTCATCTTGACACTCAGCACTGAGTAGTCACTGAAGAAACATTTAGTGAGTGAATATATAGATGAACCCTTACCTACAAGAAGCATTGCCCGTTTCATTCGTAGAAAATTGTTGATTTCCCATTAACCACTTCTTTCTTGCTAATAGAACTCCAATTCGGACTAGGCACTGGGCATCCATGTGCCTCAACACCACCTTCCCCACTCCAGGATGATGAATGGTGGTTATTTCAATACAATCACGGTAATTTCATCACTCCTACTGGCCAGTGATTGATTTAGGTGTGTGTGTGTGTGTGTGTGTGTGTGTGTGTGTGTGTGTGTGAAACCCTGGCCAATGAGGTGTAAGGCAAGTGTGCCTGGTGGGGGATTCTGGGAAAAGGTGTCCTTTCTGGATAAAAGGTGTTGCCCCACGAGAAACACCCCTTCCTGCCTTTGGACGCAGTTCTGGGAAGCCGAGATGCTCGAGCAGGAGCAGCCATCCCGGGGCAATGTGGCAGTGGTGCAAAGGACAGAAAGAACCTGGGGCCCGATGGCGCCGCTGTGCCTTTGGGCTGACCAGCCCGGGCCCATCTCATACAGGGATGTGTTCTCTGAATTCGCTCTCTCCCTGGAAAGGGAGGTTTCGGTGTCTATGGGAGGGTTGGTGGAGGGATTGCTGAGAGCTTCCCAAGACTTGGAAAATCATCCACTTACTTGACAAAAGCCCGTGACCTTATGTGAAAGGGTTTCCCGTAGAGACAAGGCACAGATTTCCTTCTTAGATTAAGGTGGGACAGTATTCCCAGTGAGTGTGTCAAAAATAGAATTCATTCCAGAGACATGGAAGTAGGGACAGACTGACAAACCTCAGAGAGAGAGAGAGGATAGAGGGGGCAGAAAGGGATAAACCAAAGAACTTATATGCATAGACGCATAACCAATGGACACAGACCACAGTGCGGGGAAGGTGGAGGTGGGGGTCGCGGGGAGGAGGGTGTCAAAGGGGGGACAAGGAGGGACATCTGTGATAATAAATTAATAAATTAAGTATTAAAATCGAATTCATTAGAGAGGGCGGTCAGGATTAGCAGTGTCCTCTGGAGGTGGTTTAGCAGACTTTCTGGTACAGGGCAGAAGATGCTGGCGTGCCTTGCCACGTGACTAGTCCTAGGCAATGCGGTGTGGGCTGCAATGGTGCCTGTCTCCTCTGCCCCAAGGTACTTAAGGGCCAGTGTGCCACCTCCGCGCTCCCTCTTCCCCTGCTGCCTCAACCTTCAGAGCTGCACATCTTAGGTGGCATAGTTATAAGATGGCACCAGGCTTTTAGTTTGGGGGAAAAATAGTTCTTGTATCAAGCTACTCATGTAGGGGTTATGTTGTTACCCTGTAGCTTATTGTGACTAATGCACAGGGTAATATCGTTGGGAAATGTAAACAAGCAGAAAGGAGGACAGAAAAACATCTCTGTAGTCCCATTGGCTCTCGGATGGTCATGGTGCTCTGTGGGATGGGCCTGGAGAAGATGTCGCCTCTTAACCCGGTCTCGCAGTGAAGTCTCAGGAATGTCCTAAGCTCTTTTGCATCAATGATTTTCACCTGGTTTCATGCAGACGGAGCTAGAGTGTCCAGAAGGAGGACATGAGAGGAGGAACTTGGAAAGCAAGGCACAGGGAGAACCTTCGCTCCAGACAATCGTATCACTGATGGATGTCACCCTCACGGGCAACTTGAGGAAGGCTGGAAATCTCCGTCTGTCTGTGAGGGGCTGGGTGGGTTTCTGCTTCATGTCACACTCTCCAAAATTTCGGTATCCTTTCCCATGGAAGACAATTTTCATTTTTCAACTGGGCCAGTGGCGTGTTTCCATCAATGACAGAATGTATCACCACTCAACAACAATCCCGTTTGTGACCTTTGTTTCCAGTATGATATTAATTTCCCCTAATTGAGTTTCTACAGTTAAATATTCAACCACAGTATTTATCCTATATTTATAAAAGTGGAATTGAATTGTCCATGCAATTACCCAAAAAAGCCTGCCTTTTTCCTTACGACCTTGGGAACGTCTTTCCATGCCATTTTAATGTCTGCCTAGAATCCCAACATCTGGATAGATCCCGACTGGTTTCACAAGTCCCTTGCTGCTGGCCATTTAGGATGTTTCCAATTTTTCAGCACTGAAAAAAGAAATATCCTTGTAGCTCATCTTGGCTCCTATCCTTCATTGTTTCTTTAGAATAAATCACTAAACGTGGATTTCTCCAGAGTGTGTGCAGAAAAAAAATAAAGGTTTCTGATCCCTATTGGTAACTTTCTTTTTCTGGAAAAAACGAAGAAGACTATACTAGCCTACACATGGGTAGATGTGTCCCGTTCTCATCACATCCTTAAAAGCAGCAGCAGAAACGGAACAGGAGACAATCTAATGCTCACCACAAATCTTCACGCACGCTGTGTGTCTCATAATCGCTCTGTGCCTGTTGTCGACTCTGTTTTCTTTCCTTTACTCCAATAACCTCAAAGAGACTTATAAACAGGCCTCATAGTTTCTATGTTTGAATTCCTTTATTAGTTACATCTTCTGATTCTCTGGCGGCTTGGTTTCTTTGTGGGTTTTATAATTTTTTTTGTTAACCCTCATCTGAGAATATTTTTTTCCCATTGATATTTAGAGAGTGGAAGGGGTGGGGAGGGGGAGAGAGAGAGACATTGATGTGAGAGAGACACATGGATTGGTTGCCTACAGTACGTGGGGATCGAACTGCAATCCAGGTACCTGCCCTTGACCGGAATAGAACGCGACCCTTCAATGTGCAGGTCGATGTGCTAACCGCTGAGCCACACCAGCCAGGGCTATTCTTGCTCCTTTAATGCCCCCTCTAGGTGCTGTTCCCTGCCATGGTTCAGAACTCATGTTTCCTCGTTCTTGTTTTCCTATCTTGTCCTTTAAAGTCCTGCTTAAGGCCTCCCTCCATCAGGTCTTCTCAGACTAGCCCAGCTGGGTGGCACCTCTCCCCTGCCTCAGATGGCTAGGGGCTCCCCTGTGCCATTCATGGTCGTTGTTAGTTACAAGTCATAGACTTTAGAGCTGGAAAGATGCTCAGAGGCCAATAGTTACACACTTTACCTCTAAACTGAAAGAATTCTCTTTCATTCAAATGAAATCCTATTTCAAGTTGCAATATTTGAAATACATAGATGCACTGGGGCTCGGAGGGTAGCAACAGCACTGTGTATACCTCCCTGTGGGGTCTTGAGGCACTTTGGGGATGCACTTGGGACTTGGCAACACTTGGAAACCACCACCCATAGTCCAAACCTGCACTTGGTAGATGAGGAAACCGAGACTCAGAGAGGGCAAACAACATGCTCATTCATCCATTGCTTATTGGTGATCACCGACCCTGTGCCAGGCACAGTGCCACGTCTTGGGGACGGTGAAAGGTGGACAAGCCTGGCCCTCGTGAACTTTTATTCTAGGTGGGGAGACAGTGAGCAAGGAAGCACACAGAGAAAATGATCAGAGATTGTGATGAGAGCATACACTAGAATCACAGGAGTTCAGTGAAGGTCTTGATGAAGTGACCGTCTTTCTGAGTCCCGAAGGAGAAGAAGAAACCAGCTATGTGAAGAGTTGGGTGGGGTACGGGGGGCTCTTGTTGAGGCACAACGAAAAGTCTGGATTTTGTTCTCAGCGGGATGGAAAACCAGTAGTGGGGTTTAAGCAGGGAAATGACCAGATCTGATCTTATCTCCTTGAAGAACTAGACGAGCATCAATCTTTATGATTTTCGCAGTGTCTCATGCAGATACAATATCAGTATCTGACCACTTGGAGTCAACAAGGAATTAGAAGCCATCCTCTGTGTAGCTTCCTGCCTTCTAGACTATTATCTCTTCTTCTGTTTTGGGTTTAGGCTCCCTTTAAGTGTCTGATCAGAGATATGGGGCTTTCCTTAGAAAATATTTCCATGCATACATGCACACAGTTGTTGTTTTTGCATAATAAGAACTTATGAATGCCCTGAAGGTCATCTCAGGACCTTTCACCTGGACCCCCTGCTCTAGAAACTTTGTCACAATACCTTTCCTCTGAAGACCCTTGATTTGGCTGGATGTCATCACTCTCCTAGATTTCGAGTCAGATTATCTTAATTTATTTAAGCCCTGGCTTCCCTGCTGTAAAATGGGTTAATGCATACTTCACAGGAAGACTTTAAGAATTCAATGAGATGATGTGGAAAGGTTCCTAGCACATATATGCCCAGTAGATATTAATTCCTTTCCCTTTCTCCTTGGCGAGAAAGAAAGATGCTTCTTGTGAAACAAAAACACACAGTTGTTAAAGACCTCGTTCTGGGTGTGGATAGATGAGAACTGAATGCTAGTTCTGTCTTGTTTTCAGTTTTCTCATCTATAGAATGGGAATAAACATGTAAAAACTCAGCATAGTGCCTGGCACCTGGCAGGAACTTTGATAATTAGTTTTTGATAATTTTCATAATGATGATGCCACTAATATTGTCTGCTCTATGCTACTCCTTGCCTGCTTGGGTGAGGAATAGCAGAACTTATAGGACGATGTGAACTCACGGATTTGATTCTAAGGAAGGGAGCATTTTGGGAGCTCCACTAGTCTATCGAAAACCCTTCTAGAGTGTCACCCCGTGGGAACCACCTTGGCTAAAGACAATATGATGCTCTTGGAATCTATGTCCTTGGAAAGTTCTGTGAATTTTCTAAACCCAGGCAAATCAGAGTGGAGAACAAAATTCTTTGGGCATTAGAGATGGGACTGCTTTCCTCTGGGGATACTTGGTAACACGGAAAAACTTCAAGTCCACAAGAGAGCAGAAAGACCAATGAAATGAAGCCAATGCATAATGCAAGCGCCTGCTTTCTCCCCAACTTAATTCTATTTTGTTAAATAATGATGGAATACAAATTCAGGATGGTGGAAGATGAGATTTGCAGCTCCGTTTGATCAAATGCCTATTGCTGTCACTTCAAGCCAAACGGGTCCCTCAATAAACAGATAAATAAATCTGACGTCAATGGGAAATGAAAAGGCATGGCCAAGAATGAAATGAGACAGAAAATCATTCCCAGCCGTGATGTTCATTTGGGGCGTTACACCCACACTGCAGCAGGGGCCCCGAAGTGGCTGATGGAGGATTATTATGGAGTGAGGATTCAACCCCGATAAGCAGGCTCTTATTAGAGGGCTCCATCTGCCTAAGCCAAGGTCGTCCCAGGGAACGGTGAACGGCCAGCAATCGACTCTCCACCATTAATGCTCCATTTGTGGGATTAACTGGTCTGTGTGGGTAATAATTTATGGGGAATCATTAACCTAATGATATTGGTTCTCTATAAACTGCTTGGTCTGTCTCGGGGAAAATGGATTTAATAAATCTAGGTGGAAAATTCTGGGTGACTCATGGAAGACCCGTCGGCAGGCTGGGGATGGGTTACCAGACAGCGAAGCCCTGCATTCTTGGCTTGATTAAAGGGCCTTAAAAGTCTCTCCTTCATTTTCCTTTATCTGCAGCCCAGAGAGTTACTCAGATGGAAGGAGGTGCCCAGGCTTGAAAAGTACAGGCCAGAAAAAGCTGTGTTGATTCTCCCGGCCTTGAGTTTTAGATCCCACATGAGACTTGCTCTGAAAATTTTGGCAAAATGGACAAGGCAGCATGCCCAGTGTGGGGAGTCCCTGGGCCACAGAAATCACCTTTCCTCATCTAGAGAAGGATCAGTGTCCTTTGGAAACAAGTTGGCTTCTACATCTGCTCTATCCAGGCTGGGAGGTTTACTACCTTGGACAAGGGTATCAGGGAAGCCTCTGAGGTGACTTAAGAGACTGAATGATGAGATGGAGCCAGCATGCTGGAGCTAGAGGGGAGGGCATTTAGGCATAGAAAGGCTAGCAAGATACGTGCAAAGGCACTGAGGTCTGAGCTAGCTGAGACTTTATGACCATAATTGTGGAGGGTAGGTGTATTTACTCCCATTTAAGAGATGAGAAAACTGAGGCCCAGGGAGATTAGGTAGATAATTCCTGTTCCACCTAGAAGATGGGATTTGCAGGAAGTGTTGATGATGCCAGCCCCTGCCCGTAACTACTAGGCAAGGGGTTAGCAAACTATAGCCTGTGGGTCAAATCAGGCCTTTGTCTGCTTTTGTAAATGAAGCTTTATCAGCACACAGCCATCTGTTGACTTACGGTCCATGGCTTCCTGCTACATTGGAGAGGTGAGGAGTCTTAACAGAAACCTCATGGTCTGGAAAACCTAAACTATTTTCTCTTTGACCCTTTACAGGTAAAATTTTCACCACCCTACACAAGTCAAGGGCATCTCTCTTCTCTCCCCGAACCCTGAGTGGGATGGCGATCCCATGGCCCCTGGGACTGTCTATCATCTAGTCATTGTGTGGGTCCCAAAAGAAGGAAAAGAAAAACCTCTGAATGTGTCTTTCATACGTGAACAAACAGGGTGGCGGGAGGGAAGGAGCCTCTTTTTCAAGTGGGCAGAAGGTATTGCTATCCAGGGCGAAGCATTCTCTCCTTTAGCCGCTGGGATTTTCTCTGTCACAGAGAATACAGGGACAGCCACTTTAGATCATACCAAGTGATAAATAGCGCTTGGGTTGAGAAAGCCGGAGGGCGTCTTCATCAACAGCAACCAGGCCTGTGTGTCGCAGCCGTGTGCGGGCACAGGTGGCACGGTGCCATTCCCCCAGTTATTATCAGGGGTCACATTACAGAACATGCCCGCCTCTCCTACTCGCGGAGCTTGGGTGATAAGAAAGCTACGATGTTTTCCCCAAATGCGTGGATTCAAACCCGGATGGAAGCTTTGTTGAACAGGGGCTTCTCCCTCTGGCTTTCTGCCGGCATACCAACTTCGCGTAGGGAAGGGGAAATCGTGGAATCCAGGGTAAGCCCACCTGGGTTTAAATCCTAACTCTGCCATGGAGTCATGGGCTGATCTGAGCGAGCTGCTGAACTCAGTTTCTTCATCTGCAATGCAGAGATAATAACAGCAGCCAGCGTCTGGCCCAGTGTTCACGTCCCCTCAATCTAATTAAGGGAAGGCGAGGATGTCCCCTGGTGCCTTCAGCCGCAGACTGCCCTGCTACTTCTAATAATAACTCTGTCTTATTGGGTGTTGAGATTAAGATGAGAAGCAGAAAGCATGTGCCACTAGGTAGTTTCAATTCCTGCTCTGGATTTTGAAAGTAGGTATAAGGACTGTATTTCCCAATCTCCCTTGCAGCTGGACGGGGCCATGTCAGTATATTATGGCCAATCAGATGCAAAGGGAGTGGTGTCTAAAACTTCCGGGAAGCACCTTCTTTGTCCTACTTCCTGGAAGCTAGAAGGTGGGCATGATGGCCGGAGCTGGAGCACCCATTTTGAACCATGAGGAGGAAGACCTGTATTAAGGTGGGAAAGCAGCATGCTTTGGCCCCTGGGCCCCTGGACTCCCTAACTTCAGTGTTTGATTCTGCGAGAGAAAAATAAACTACCATCTTGTTTAAGCCATGTTTCATATTTGAGTTTTCTCCTCAGAGTAGAATTAATTCTGCTATGCCAATTGTGTGACCTTGACCAAATTTTCTTAAACTCTCTGAGCTTCGGTGACCGCATTAACAAAACAGGTTTAAAAATTCCAACCCCTCAGAAATGTTGCAAGGATTTTAGGACAAAATGTAGTGCTTTTCTGCTGCCTTGATACCATTTTGTGCCCTGGCCAGGTGGCTCAGTTGGTTGGAGCGTCGTCCTGTGCACCAAAAGTTTTCGGGTTCCATTCCCGGTCAGGGCACATACCTAGGTTGCAGGCTTGAATCCTGGTTGGGGCACATGCGGGAGGCGTTTCTCTCTCACATCAATGTTTCTCTCTCTCTCTCTCTCTCTCTCTCTCTCTTTCCCTTCTTCTTTCTCTAAAATCAATAATATCCTCGGGTGACCATTGAAAAAACTATAGAAAACCATTTTGTGATGATGCTGTTGACATGCAGACCTTCAGACCCCACGCTGAAGTGTCTGAATCAGCAGATCTGGTGATGGGACCAAACAATGTGCATCTTTGTCACGTTCCCAGGTGATATGATACCCAGACAGGTTTGGGAAGCAAGATGCTGAGAAGCTCATCCTTTCTTCCCTGCCTTCAAAGGCAGAGTGAACATTAAGACGCGCCGTGCACGTATCTCAAAAGGGGCCCACGTGTTGGAAGTGGCCTTCCAAGGTCTGCAGCCCACCCCGGACCCCCTGCTGCAATCATTCCTCAAAGGGAGGAATGAGTTACCGGGGAACCACGTGGTGTGTGCCATCGGCAGCCACCAGCTGCTCAGTCCGGTCTGAACTGCTTGCTCTGAATTTCTGTTTAAAATGCAGCCTCGTCTGTGGATTACAGCTTGCTGGTTTACAGGCTCATGATGGATCATTTAATCTAATTAAGGGGAGCCAAAGATTTCCCCCTGGTGCTTTCAGCTGCAAAGAGCTCTGATGTTTAAGCATAGCTTACTGGCTGAGAGCACTTCTTTTAAGGGCAGGAAAACCTGGGCCCTCGTGCTGGCTGTGCGTCCCTGGACACATCACTTAACCTCTCTGAAGAGTCAGTCTCCACCTCTGTGAGCCAGGCTTTGGGCCAAGCCCTTTGCAGGCACATAACAATTTCCCGACAGCCCCATGAAGCAGGTGTCTTCGTTATTCTCATTTTACAGATGGGGAAACTGAGGCTCGGAGAGGGTCACTAAATAGCCCAGCTCACCCAGCGAGTAAGTGCCTTGAATTGGATAGAACAATAACATCTGGCTGGTGGACTGTTCCGAGGATGACATCAGCGAGGGGCTCTAGAGCAGCGGTTCTCAACCTGGGGGTCACGACCCCTTTGGAGGTCGAACGACCCTTTCACAGGGGTCACCTAAGACCATGGGAAAACACATATTTCCGATGTTCTTAGGAACCGAGACACCGCTCCCCTATCCGTCTCCAGGTGGGTCCGCCCCCATGCAGATACGCCCACATACAACCTGAGGAGCTGTATTAAAGGGTTGTGGCACTAGGAAGGTTGAGAACCCCTGCTGTAGAGAGTTCAGCATGGCCGTTACCCAGTGTGTGCACCACTCACTGTTGTAACAAGTAGCCCCTCCTGTTATTGTCCTTATGTGGTTGTCAGCAATGGAGGTGACATGGGAGCCAAGGAGCACGGAGCCGTACACCAAAAGCAGCATTGCTGTCCAGGTGGGGACGCACAGGGGCCAGAACAAGACCAGTGGGCGAATATTGCAGACCCACAGGACTGTCTGTCCTCGTCCCCACAGGGGCTGATGTCCCAGGGCGTGGACATCAGCAGACACTGTTTCTTGACCCTGTAAAGGTTTCGGCGGTAGAGACCCTCGTGTGTTGGTGACCACCTCAGTTACCTTGTGTGTTTTCATTCCAGCCACACTGGATCCCTCAACGCGCCTGGAGCAAGACGTCCATTCATTCTCTCTCGACTGTTATTCTTCCAGTCAGAAGTCTACAGAGAAGAGAAATCAATGAACAACGGATTGGAAACCCACCGCTTAGACCCTACCATTAGTATTTGACGGTGGTACTTGAATGATCGCATCTCTTCATCGGGGATGGATTTCAAAGTAAACTGCAGGCATTAGTACCAAAGACTTCAGCACGTTTGTGGAGCCCCTAAAACCTGTGCTGGGGGCCCCGTGGGTGTGGTTCGGATGGACGCAGAGCCCCGGAGGTGGAACTGGAGATGGGGATCTAGGCCCTTGACCCCCAGAACCACCTTCTCATCTGAGCAGATCCCCAAGACTTTGGGAGCTCCGCAGAGTACAGTTTGAAAGCCATTAATGTTCATTTTACAGAAGAGGAAACAGGCTTGGTTGGGGGTGGCTCCACTTTTTGTTAAATTGACTGGCTCCGGGATTCTGACACAGTCCCCTCTGATCTTTTGGTCGATGTAATGGACCTTTCCCCGGGAAACGCACGTACAGGAGGGGGTGAGAGTCACAGATCCCTGAATCCATTCGTGATTCTCCAAAGACGCAGCGCACCAAGACTGCACCCTCAGCCGTGTGGCCGCCCCAAGATACCAGGGCGCGAGGTTCCCTGATCTGGAGACCTCACAGACTGTTAGGTCACAGTGTACCAGCTGCTGAAGAGAATGGGAGACGA
Organism: Tadarida brasiliensis; assembly: GCA_030848825.1. NCBI lineage: Eukaryota > Metazoa > Chordata > Mammalia > Chiroptera > Molossidae > Tadarida > Tadarida brasiliensis. The sequence goes on along the minus strand of CM061277.1, from coordinate 13,067,309 downwards.
GAGAGAGGCGAAAGATGGAAGGGAACAGGTGAGGGAGGTGAGAGAGGGGAAGAGGGTGCACAGAGACCTGGAGAGAGAGCAAGAGAAGCCGCCTCAGGAGACTCCGGGCTGGCGGCAGGAGCTGGGCTCCCTTGGAAAGCAGCTGCCCTGGCCCTGCCTCCGTGGCCCCTGGACCTCTCCTGTGCCGCTGGTTTCCTGCACACGCCAAAGCACATACTCTCAACACAGTGCTTGGAGCCTGAAAGGAGGAAAGAGAATACCATCTCCAGTAGCAGCCCAGCCATTTCGGAGGTCTCCAAAGCATCCTCAATTTCACTATCCCCCTCTCCTCCTGTTTCTGACTCTAGAGGTCTCCGCGGTGAGTGGGCTTCTCCGTGGGAGAGGCACGGGCCAGACACTGTGGGCTCTGCTCCACAGGGCAGGGGATGCAAGTGCAGAGGCTTCTGGGTGGCCCTGGGTGGACACACAGAGTGAGGGGTCAGGGTAGGGTCTGTGATCCCAGAGAGGGTGACCAGACCCCAAACCCAGAAGAGCAAGTGAGGGCAAGGGCAGAGAGCCAGTCTCTTCTGAACTGTTATGCTCACTCAAGCTACAGAGCACAGGGAAGTGGGGAGAGGAGGATAGAATAAGAGAGACAACGAGAGAGCAAGAGAAAAGGAAGTATCATGAAAGTCAGGGAGGTGGTTAAGAACTTGATCTTCAGAGCCCCTCCCTCTCCCCAGCTGTCCGTCCGTCCATCCATCCATCCATCCATCCATCCATCCATCCACCCATCCATCCATTCGTCCATCTGTTCAGCCATCCATCCATCCATCCATCCATCCATCCATCCATCCACCCACCCACCCACCCACCCATCCATCTGTTCAGCCATCCATCCATCCATCCACCCCCGTGTGTGTGTGTGTGTCTCTCTCTCTTTCACTACATACCTTCACCAAATATTTGTAGAACATATATCATGTGTCAGGTGTGTGCTAGGCACTGAGGGCATGGTAGAGAGTATGATTAAACAGGTCCCTACTCTCAAAGACCTGATATTCTAGAATGAAGACATTCAATAATCAAGCAAATAATGAAAAAAATCAGGAAGTGATAAGGACTCTGATGAGAATAAAAACGTGTGCCCACTGGCAGACCGTACCTGTGCACGAGAGTGTCAGGAATCCTCTCTGGTTATGAAGGTCTTTGGGATGGGTGTTTATGAACTGGGGAAAGAATTCTGAAAAATCCCCAGTCAGTTGCCCCACCACGGCCACCAGCTTCCGGAGAGGCAGAAAGAGCCAGCCCCTGGCCGCTGCTGCCACCTCTGGAGAACTGAATCAGAGATGGTTCCCTAGTTTGGCCCCTAGAGGAATGAAAATACATCATTTTCCTTTGGCACCTGCTTCAGGAGAGAGGGGCTCTCATCCTGTCTCTATTCAGAGTCAGTGTAGCACGGGATTGACATCCCTGGATGGAGGGAAGTGGCCAAAGACAGATGGACCGTTTCGGGAAAGGTGGAGTCTGCATTTCAAGCAGCTGCTGAAAAGGGCGTTTCACCCACATCTGTCTGGGGAGGGTTTGAAGGGTGCAGTTTGCATTGTGTTTCTGCTGGAAACTTCCCAGCCCTGTTCTCTTTGAGTCCAAACCCCTCATTCCCGAGGGGGTCTATTGCATGTGGCTTGGTTGGGCCGCCCCCCCACATTGACCAGTCAAAACGATGGGCGTGTGGCCACACGTACGTAGTTAATCCGAGTATCTCTTCCTTCAGGTCACCGCGATGAGTTCGAGGGTGGGTTCATGAACCAAGCCAACGAACCAGAGCCCTTCCTAGGATTTTTCCACTGGAGTCCTTGGGAAAGATGGTTTTCTTGCTGAGACAGCTCAACGGCACAAAGCGAGTCTGTGGCTGCTAATGGCTGTTTCCACGACATCACGAGAGCCAAGCAGAGAAGAGAACTGAAGGGGCAGAGTTCCCCGATGGAGCTCGGAGGGAACCCCTGGATCCAGCTGTGTCTGAATCCCAAACTCACTCTGGGATTTTGGATTTCGTGAGCCAGAACATTCCACCTTTTCTGAAGCTGGTTTGGGTTGGGTCTCTGTCACTAGCCACTCAGGAGAATCCGTGCTGATATCAGTGCAACATGCAAGGGAGGACCGTGCTTTACGTGTCGCGTGTTCGTAACCTACCTGCGACGGTTCCCTTCTAATCCACTGCATCCCTCTTGGTCCCACGGGCTCTGTTCAATGCGTCCAGCTTGTTTGGAGCACCTGCCCTACACTGGACGTTTCACTCGGTTCTGCGGATTTAGAGATGAACTCGTGCCCATCTTTCCTCTTCTGGCATTGAAACAGTCACTTAGAAACAGTCACCGAACAACGTGATAAATGTTCTTCCTTCTAAGTGCAGTGGGACCAGGGAGAAAGACAGAACGCACACAGTCCTGATTTATTTATCTATTTATTTATTCCTTTATTTTACTAACGTGAGAGCCCGTGTGCTTTAGCTCTTAAGAGCAAGGACTTCAGGACTGGACCGATTTATTTGCTGTTTCTTCTCTTTTCTTTCTTTCTTTTTTTAAAGCTGGGGAGCCTATCCGAGCCTTACTTACGTCATCTGCAAAATGGGGCTGATAGAATCGATGTAGGTTTGTTGTGAAAAGTCAGTGGGAGAAGTGACAGGTCAAGGGCCTGGCCCACACCAAGTGCTCAGCACATGGTCATGACCTCCGTCTCCTCTGCCTGCGGGGTGCCGGGTGGGTGGGGCTGGGAGAGAACAGCGGGATCAGCAACAAAATTCTCTCCACACTCCAGACACCATGGCCCCAGGGCCTTGTGCCCTTCTGGCACATAAAAAATACTTAAAACCAATTTGATGCGGTGTGTTGAATGAAAAGTTAAGAATTGTTGAAAGCAGACAGATATCCAAGCCCTCGGCAGGGGCTCAGTGTTAATGCCAGAATTTCTCTCTGGAAGGGGCCTAGGGGGTCAGGTTTACCTGAACCATGGGCTGGGGGCTTGACTTGAAGCTGTACAATGCACAAAGCCCTTTACTTAAGATTTAGAAAAGTCCATTTACATCCACAAAAAGAGGCAAGTGGTGGAGATTGTGGGTGGGGGTGTCTAAAACCCCTGGGGAGGGTCAGTCTGTCCCTCTCCAGAGCTCAGAGACCCTCTGGTTACTTGGGACAAATGACAAAGAGCTGGAAGGAAGCTCAGAGGTCTATAACCCAATGCAACAGCTTCATTTTACAGAGGGGGCAACCCAGGCACAGAGAAGCCCATGGTGACCCGTCAGGTTCATGACAGATCCAGGCAGGAACTCATGTATCCTTTCCTCCCCTCCCCTCCCTCTCAGTGAGACTTGAGCTGGAGGGAGAGGGAAGCTAGAGAGGGAAGGGGCAGGAGGACAGCTTAAGCAGACCCTCTGCCTCGGCCAGGCTTTCCCTGCACACCCCATAAGGCCTTTCTCTCATCACTTGTTTCCCCTCCTCTTCTGAAGGGGCAACCTCTTTGGTCTCACCTCTGAATCGTCTGCCTCTTCCTCCAACACCTGTCGTAACCAGCCCTGCCTTCTCCAACCCAGCCTCTACAACAGGGAACAAAAACTCAAATTTGCAGAGGGTCCAGGCCCATAACCAACGAAAGAGCCTGATGCAAGGCAATAGGGAATGGTGGGGACTGTGGCAAACTGCAGAGTCCACGCCTGTCTAACGGGGGCAGCTGCTCCTACTCAGCTCACGCCGATGCTGCCACAGAGGGAAGGTGGGCTTAGGGTGGCCAGTCTGGCATTTTTTAGGAGAAGCCAGAAGTGGCTTCCTATTTAGAAAGATTACACGTCTGCTGGTGAGTTGGCCCTCGGTTTTTAGCTCGTAGTGGTCTCCCCTACCCATTGTTGACCCAGGCCTCAGAGTGTGAAGATCGGCCCCACAGACAGAAGGGGCAAAACGGAGCCAGTCAGGGGCCTTGGCACAAAGTCAGCAGCTGAGAGGAAAGTCGCTGAGCTTCTGAAACCCCAGGCGCTCCACGCTGAGATTTTTTCGTGCTGCACACAATCAACTTCTGCCAGGCTCCTGGATGCTGACAGCCCAGGATGTGGAATTCACTTTGAAATGTTAATCAGGGGGAAAAGCCATATTGATGTTGCCGACTAATTACGGGCTGGCTGGCTTTAAACTTTGGAGGGCTCCTGCCTGTCTCCAGCCTTGGCGGGAGGGAGGCGGGGAGGAGGCTGTTTTTATTACATCAGAGAGATGAATCAAATGGCCTAACTGGACAGGAAGTGGAGGGTAGAATCATAGCACGTGGAGACCTGTGAAATCTTCGCAACTCATTTACGGAGACGGGGGACTGAGATCGCGGGGACACGGGTCTGAGAACATCAGCCCCGGGGCCATCTCTCTTCGGGTTTCACTGATCACAGAGGGGGGATGGACTAATGGGTCGGGTGACAAGAACTGCCTTTATTGGAACTGAAAGTGGCACAAGGCGACTGGTTAGAGTGGTCGGCTGTGATTTAGGGCAGGCCTCCTTTGCAGATCCTCTCCGCAGGGTCTGAGTTTCCCTTGGAGAATGTCCAGAATTAGAAGCTGCCAAGACAGTTGGCATTCGCAGCGTCTGAAGGCCAGGGCCCTGGGAGGCAATAAAACGGGTTCAGGGCCGGCTCCTCAGGGCCCCAGGCAGAACTTTCTGGTCTCTGGATCCCTCATGATGGCTGATGCTTCCTGCGGGCTGGCCAGATGGTGCCCTTATTCTTCCCATTTTATAGATGAGGAAACTGAGACCTAGAGGGGGTCAGGCAGCAAGTGAGCAGCGGTGCTAGGGTTCAGACCAGACAGTCTGACTCTAAGGTTCAAGGTCTTAGCCCTTCCACTCTGCAGCCCCTTGGTCCCTTCCCGATGCCTGGCACATAGGAGATGCTGGTGTTCATTCATTCACTCATTCACACATTCATTCATTCATCAACTTGTATTAAATGCTTCCATATGCTATCTTATTGGATCCCACAAGAACCCAGCCCGGAAGCATCACTCCACTTTTGCAGATGGTGACGTGGAGGTTGAGACACATTTACTGGCCTGTCGCAGCTCACGGCATTAGTAGGGCCTCAGAGCTAGTATTTTTACTTCTCTAGATCTTGGCACTAAAATGTAACTTCCTTGAAGGCAGGCAAAGGGTGTCACACTAAGTCTTCCTCCCCCAGGGTGCTTAGTGCAAAGCCGAACATGTCCGTTCATTCGTTCGTTCGTTCGTTCATTCATTCATTCATTCATTCATTCATTCAACAGATGTGTAAATGAAATGCCTTTCATGGCTGTGCTGAGAGATGGGGATAGAGCTATGAGCCCAGTATACATGGTTCTGCCCCAATGGCCACAGCAAGGGATGGAGATGGGAGAGGGGGCTTTTAAATTAGTGTTTATGCCTCTCTCACCCAGCGCAATGGCTAGGGAGAGGATTGAGTCAGGCCAACCGGAACCTGGAGTGGAGGGATAGGGTCTGAAAGAACCCAGAGAAATTCCCCTGAGATGTCAGAGTATTTACAGCTCTAGCCTCAGATCCAGACAGGCTGAGTTAGGATCCTGTCTTCTCAATCTAATGGCCCCGTGTCCTCAGGAAAGCCACCGGCCCTCTCTGAGCTGCTTTTCCTCTCTGTAGAATGGCTTTCATAATACCTGTCTCCCGGGACTAAATGAGAAAAGGCACGCGACACAGGCGGGCAGAGCCTGGCGTGCTGGAAGAACTACGGAATCATAGCTCTTGCTGCAGTGTCAACACCATCATTGGTGTCACCATCAACACGGCCTTGATGGGCCCTGAAGGCTGCCAGCCCACCTCTGCAGGCCCTGGCCCCTCTCGCTTCCTTTTCCCAACTCCCTTGCCTCCGTTGCTGACAGTGACTGACACTTGCTTTGTCTTGCCTCTGAACCCCTAGCTGTGAGCTCTGCACTTTTGCAAGCGACTCCCTTGCCTATCTCTGACTCCCAGGGCCCCGCAAAGGACACCGTCTGTCCATCATCTGAGCTCTCCATCTGGAACCCTGTGCGTTCCCCAGGACATGTGGTCAGAGGGTAGAGATGAGTATTTATGGCTCGGCGATCAGATGGAGCCGGAATGATCTACCACGGAACGGAGTGGTGATTGAAAAGTCAATGGTGCTCAGGCCGGAGTCAGTCGAGTGTGGTTGAATTGCAGTTTTTGCTCTTGTCCCAGAAGGGATATTTCAATTTTGTGCTAATCATCTCGGTTTCCTGTTAATGCACCCCCTGGGCTCCTGCAGGCAAGAAGGTGATGGGTTGCACTCAAGAGGGGTGTGCTCGGGCCACGTTCAAACCAGGGACATAACTCAGCCGGCCACAGCCACTTGCAAAGGATGTGGGCATTTTGGGTTGTGTGGCCCCTTGCCTCTGATTTCTGACCATTATCACTTGAGATGACATGCAGGGTGCTAATAAAGATGCTGATTGCTGCCCTGTCGTCCTGCTGCTTGGGCAGAGGCCTTTTTAAATCTCAGCAGTTGGAAAGATGTTAACGTCACATGGAAATCTAATCAAGAGGCATCGAAAGATGGACTTTTCGGCACCTCTGGGGATGTGCTAGGGGTCTAGGCCTGGGCGAAAGTGTTTCTCTTTCTAGGTTGAATCCCCTTCCTTTGGTCATGCTTTGGATGGATTTGTAACATATTTTCTTGTACACAAAATAATTTCGTGTCAAGGTGGGCTTTCATTTGATCGACGAGCACGGATTGGTTTGAGCCTAGAACTGACCCCTGCTGTCGCTCAGGGGACCCGCGGGAAGGCGCTCACCCTGAGGGAAGAGGTGAGCCGGAGCGATGGCACTGTTCTAACAGCCAAGCCTGAGTTTTCACGGGGCGCGAGGATTCCGAGTGGGGGGCTTACCGTGCTGTGGCTCTTGCTCAGATTCACGCCCAACCTAGTGGTCTAGACTCAAGTGCCATAGAAGGAGAAGCAAGGGAGCAGCTTCTAGAGAAGGAGCTCGATGTCCAAGCAGCAGCCCTTCTGCTGTGGCATATCCCGGGGAGGAGGGAGCCATTCGCACCCTCCTCTCCATCCCGGACTCCTGGGCCACGGCAGCCCGGGGAAGCCCAGCTCCTCGTAGTGGGTTCCTGGCGGGACAGTGGGAGAGGTGATGGGGGACAGGAAACAGTGCCTGGTCCCTGCTCTGCCCCGTGGAGCAGTGCAGACGTGCCGTGCCTGAAAGGGGACTTTGGGCACACGACCGTCTCACACGGTCACTCTGGATTGCTCACAGGGGCTCTTGGAAGCCCGGCGACCTGGATATTTGAACTAAGCTGAGGGGCGAAGAAAAAAGCAAGATAAAGAAGCTCTTTGAGAAGAAAGAACGTGTGCTTGTGGATCCAGGAACGGGTGGGGGGGTCGCTCAGAGTCATGGGGCCACAGGGATAGCCAGAGAGACACACATGAAAGGGCCGGAGACAGGCCAAGAAGACAGCGTTTACCTGCAGGGAGCAGCCAATTACCGGGGACTTTTAAGCCAGCAAGTGGAGGCCCAGCGGGCAATCGATGTCTCTCCTGGAGGAGGTCCCACAAATTAGAGAGAGACCAGCTCAAAAAGGTCATTGGTGAACAGGCTCCAGGTGTGAGATGCTATTCAGTTACACGTCGGGGACGGCGCCTGTCACCTGGCTCTCCGGTGACGACACCTGGTGAGCCGCCTGGAGAGAGCATTGCCCCCGCAGGAACGAGGACTCCTGAAGCAAGTTTTCCCATTCAGACGTAGGGGACTAGAGGTGTAGCATTCAGAGGAGGAACTCGGCGCATGCTTGGAGGTGACAGACCAAAGTGCATACGCGAAAAATGAGACCAGGCACCAACGGTGTGGGTGCCCTGACCTGGTCTGTGCCGGGGAAAAGGTTTCTGCTTTCTAAATGGCCAGCTGATCACCAGGTGGTCAGAAGGAGGAACTCCCACAAGGAGGATGCAGCGGTTCTCAGGTTCTCAACCTGCGAGTCGCGACCCCTTTGGGGGTCGAACGACCCTTTCACAGGGGTCGCCTAAGACCACCGGAAAACACATATTTCTGATGGTCTTAGGAACCGAGACACCGCTCCTCTATCGTCTCCAGGCGGGTCCACCCACATGCAGATATGCCCACATACAACATGGGAACTGTACTAAAGGGTCACGGCGTTAGGAAGGTTGAGAACCACTGAGAGTGCTAGATCCCGGTGCAGCAAACGGTCACTCCTTCACCCACCCGGTGGGCAGACCGCACATCCTGCCTCTTGGCGTGGGTGTGGCCACGTGACTTGCTTTGGCCAATAGGATGTTAGAGGACAGGGTGCGAACAGAGACTTGGAATGCGTTTGTGCAGCTGGGCTTGCCCTCTCTGATCCTGCCTTTGGCATGAGTAGAACATGTTTCTCGAGTCAGAATCCAAGGAGGATGAGGGACGCGTGGAGAAGATGTGGATTCAACCTGACCTGAGCCAGACCCAGTGGAACCCGCCCCAGATCAGCCGACTCCCAGCTGACTCCCTGATGTGTGAGTGAGAAACAATCAAACCACAAAAGCTTGGATGATTGACAGAGAGTGTTACCATCTTCAAGCCACACATGCTTGGAACCCTCTCAAAACCCATTCCTGTCGCTAAACAGGACGCGTGTCCCCCAGATAGCCACGCTGGACGCTGGGAGACATCCCTCCAGCTCCAGCTCACATCACTTCCCTCTCCCAGGGGGTCTTGGTGAAGAAGCAGCGCTGTCTGACTTCAAATCCTTGTTCAACTCTTTCTAGCTTTGTGACGTTGAGCCTGTCTCCTCATCTATAAAATGATAGTTATGGTTACCTATCTCGAAGGGGTGTGAGTTTTAAATGAAGTAATGTTTGGAAAGTATTCAGTTGAACATTAAGTAATAAGTGGAACAGGCCCTGGCCGGGTAGCTCAGTTGGTTAGAACGTCATCCCACTACACCAAGGTTGCAGGTTCGATCCCTGGTCAGGGCACATACAAGAGTCAACCAATGAATGCATAAACAAGCAGAAGAGTAAATCAGTCTCTCTCTCTCTCTCTCTCTCTCTTTCTCTCTCTCTCTCTCCTTTCTCTCTTTAAAATCAATCAATACATTTTTCTTTTAAATGTTGAACATTACAGGGCACATCATAAATTTTCAAGTAATAGTTGATAATTATCCTTTTCTTTTGGTGGTTGGAACTCATTATTGCAAACCCATTACTGTTGGATTTTACTCATGGTTCTTTCAGACTTGGGGGCTAGGATGTCTCAATTTATGTCCCCTTGCTGGGGAGCCTGGCCTACATCCTCAGCCTCTGTCTCTGCACAGCAGGAAGACACGGTTCTGAAATGCCCATACACTTTGATTTCCCGTTGGAGAGGACTCGGCAGATTCTGGGAGGTTGATGTCAAACGTTGAGAAGGAGGGCATAAATTATGGCTTTCCAGGGAGGTTAAAATCCAGACCCTGGGCAGCTGCCAAAGATCACAGAGAGTAGGATCAGGTTCTGAGTATCTTGTAAAGCTGGATTCTTTCTCCACTGTGACAAGGCTGAACCCTGGAAGGATGAATATCAAAAGCCCAGCCAGCCAGCCTGGACACACACACCCTGGGTGTCTGGAGGACTGCACCAGCCTGGGCCAGAGGAGAAGGTGCATCTACTCCACTCTGGTTGAGGAAGGGGCTACCCACTCCTGGCCCAGGTGACCTTGGCTTTCTCTGAAGTGAGCAGATTGTGGAGGTTCTGTTGGAGACTATGGAGATTCTCTCTCCCCAGAGAGTACCTGAGAAGATGACTTTTATCTTTATCCTATAGTTCATTGATTCTAAGATGCTCATTGCCCCCCACACTTGAATGTCTCGGAAATCAGGATGTCTCTTAGCATCAACAGACATGAAAGTGTTGTGTCGTAAGGTGATGGGCACCATTTTCTCATTTCTAGTGGTTCACGGAATAATGTGTGTCTTACCACCAACAGCGTCTTAGATTTGGTGAAATATCATCTTTTTTTTTAAACAGCTCATATTTGTCTAGATTTACTCTGTGCTAAATTCTGTGATTAGTGCTTTACATGGATGGGTTCATCAGAAGGACTTTAGGAAGTGATCCTCATTTTGCTGATGAGAAAACCAAGATCAGCAAGGTGAACTCATTTGTCTAAGGACACACAGCAATGGAAAGGCCCTCACCCTTCTCTTGGTTCTCATGTCTGAAATTATCTCTCTTTAGTCTACTCTCTGAACATTCAGTTTGTTGATTAATCAGATCAGGGTTTACTTTGAAGATCTATCTATCTATCTATCTATCTATCTATCTATCTATCTATCTATATCTATCTATCATCTATCTATCTCCCTCCCTCTTTCTCTCCATCTCCTCTCTCTCATTCTCCCTCCTTCCTCTAACCTTCTCTCCCTCCCATTCTGTTTCCTTCCACAAACACATGTACACCTGAGTCATTCTTAAGCACCTGTTCTCCAAATCTTTATCACAACCTATAATACTCCTGAGAAATTGCCTTCATTCACGCAATCCAAACATATTTATTGGGTATCTATTATTATTAAGGTACTGGGAAAATAATTCCATGTGAGTGAGAGATGAGTAAATCTATCTCCTGATCTCATGGAGTTTATAATGCCATATTGGATAGAACATTTGCTTTTTGTAGGCTATTTAAAACCCCATTTTAAAAGCACCAGGAAAATCTATTGATCAAAAACGGGTGGATTGCACCACTCGACTTTAATGGATATAACCGGTGCCCTGCCTGATACTTACAAAGGCATGGGAACCTCCCTGGGTCTGAGCAGAGGCTGGAAAAACTCTCATTTCAGAACTGGAAGAAGTCTTCAGCCTGGTAGGTGGGGAATTAAAATGCCCTTTGGGGAAAGCCGTTCCTTTGTTTTGAAAAAAGCACCTTAATTGGCCCCTTAGCAAAGCAAGTGGATGTCAATTGTTCGGGAAAGCTGTGAATAGCATCATCCCCAAAGCAGGTGGTTGGGCCAACCTCCTCTTAATTTTTTATTTTATTTTATCCTCACCTGAATATATGTTTATTGATATTTTTAGAGAGAGAGAAACATCGACATGAGAGAGAAACTTCAATCGGTCGCCTCCCGTACACACCCTGACTGGGGATTGAACCCGCAGCCTTTTGGTATATGGGATGACGCTCCGATCAACTGAGCCACCCAACCAGGGCTCTTCTTATTTTTCTGTAGACTTGGTTTTGTTTGGGGTGTGGAAGGGGGTGGTTTTCTCTTTCTTTTTTTCTGGATGGGTTTATCCAGCCCTGGGAGGGGCCTGGATCCCACCGCTTGTCTCAGGGACTGCTCTGTGCTCGTGATGAGCGTTGCTGATGGGGAGACGGGGCGGACGTCCTGGTGTCTGCAGGGCGGATGAGAACATCCAGCTTCACAAAGAACCTGCTCCGGCTTGGAGCAGCCCACCTTGGGCTCCGCCGTTGAAATCACGCAGATGGTGACGTCAAAAATACACACAGGCCACAAAAGCTAAAAAAGTCAAACAAACGCAAAACCGAGTCTATTCATTTATCAAGCAAAAGAATGCCAGTGAGGAATTTCTCGGAGCAAACCCTGCACAGAGGGGATAAAATCGGAAGTTGTAACTGCTGGGGGACTTTTCTGGTGTTTACTATTGTGGATTGGGAGCTAGCTCTGCGGGCAGAATGAATGGGCCCACGGGTGTGTGCACAGATCCGTGGGTCAAGAACGAGTCTTCAGCTCCTTCCAGGGAGGCCTGGCATTCAGGGTCACTGAGAGTTTGTGGTCCGTTATCAACTTCGGCTGGTCACAGCCATTGACAACAAGACTGGACAGTCAGTTTGGATACCTCCGAGGGGAGTGTTGAGTACGTGGAAATTGGTTTCTTTACGGTGCCGTTAAAAACGGAATTACTCAGACTTCAGGAAACGCACCCGCGCTGGGTGATTTTATTCTGATGTCTCGTGTTGCAGCCGAAGGGCCAGGTGTCCCCTGTTGGTACCCAGTGGGGCTTCTCATAAAGGGAGGTGACGATTCTGAGACTGAATATACAAATGGGCCATGGTGAGACTATATATAAAAATAGAACTCTGACCTACAATCTCTGTAGCCACCAGCCCGAGAAGCCAAACCACAACCTCGGTAGCAATTAGCCTGAAATAGTAAAGCCTGGATCAATAGCTTCCCTAAATTTTGCCCTCACTCCTAACTTAGGACTGATCGGAGAAAGGAAAATAGCTCCCCTAACCAACCACATAGAATGCCCTGTCCTAGGGAGTGTGCCAGTGTCCGGTGCCAACAGCCTCCAATCAGGGCACACCTGAAGCCCTCCCTTCTACCCCTGCACATCCTCCCCACTCTTCTGCCTGCCTTGGAGTCTCTGCCAAACACAAAGGATGGTGCTGACTCCCTTGTTACAGCAAGTTCTGAATATATAGCCTTTGGCTGTTCTCATTTGGGTGGTCTTCATTTATTTCCACCACCCCCGTTGTCCAATTGTGAGCAGGGAAGGACAGCGGAGGTGCATTTTAGACAAGGGGAGCTCACCCCCAGGAGTGTAGGTCTGGTCCCAGGTACCCTTGGTGGAGCAGGACCAGCCGCTTCTGGCTCTTGGAGGCAGGACGACAGCCAGGCAAGGAGCAGCCAGTTAAAGGCCCATAGGAAGGGCTTGGAGCCTGAGAGTTTTGAGAGAAGCCATCTCTAGCAGCAGAAATAAATTGCACCCTTGGCTGTGAGTCCCTCCCGGATGTTCAGCAACTTCTTGGCACACTTGGTGGTCTGGTCTTGGCTGTGCCATAGGGAGTTAAAATAAGGGTCTGTTCTCAGATGCGGGCAGACCATAAAGGTCAAGGTGGAGTCAGGGCGAGAATAGAGGAGACCAGAATTCCAGGAGGCAACAGGGCAGTGGCAAAGCCCCAGACCACCTCCCCTGGAACACGGCTCCCCCTTCACCAGTGCTGAGGGAGGAACACCCCGTGTCCCCTCTCAAGGAGGCGGCACCCTCGATACAAGAAGCCACATTCCCTGTTCCGTGACAGGCATCAGCGATGGTCTGCTTGCCCCTGAGAAGCCTCAGAAATACTTGGGGCAAGAGAAAGCTCTTGCAAAGACTATTGTTCTTGCCCACAGTACAACTCATAATAATAAAAGGGGCAGCTTAGCCAATAAGAGGAGATGGTTAAATCAGCTCAGCTGTAGCCATCCCACGGACCATTATGCAGTCGTTAAAAATAATGGAAGTCTCTTCTACAGAGAGAAGATGACTCTCATAGACATCGAGAGGGGGAAAAGTGGGTCACCAAAGTTTGCACAATATGATGCCATTTTTGTGATGAAAAATGACTGCCTAGGTAGAAAAAAGATGGTATTATCAATGGCCAAAATGTTAAGAATGGACATCCCTGTACGAGGGCTGGGTGACTTTAACTTGCGTCTCGCTGTTTATTGGTCTTTTCTGGACTTGCCCTAATAAATGTACATCACAGATGTGCCCTAGGGAAGCGCATGTTATTTCGCATGCTGTTTGGACAACGGGGCCGCTCTGGTCTGGGCATGGCCTTGACTCTCCTGCTGATGGGCCCATGTGCTCCTCCCTGGGTCTGCGGGGCTGGCAGAAATTCCAGGAAATAAACACCAACTGCAGCTTGAGGAGATCTGTTCAGGAGCAAGCAGGGAGGAGAACCACGTTCTCCACCCAGTCCCTCAGCCAACTGTGTCCTTGGAAGAATAAAGATGCAAAGTTTTGAGAAAGGAAGGATTTGGGGCTCTGGGACAAATGAGCAGAGGTAGTGTGGGAGTTTGCAGACACAGTCGGGGTGGGGGTCAGCTTTACCTTCCCAATCTCTCAAAGCCACACCCCAAATTATAATATCATTCTTTGATCTGATCAACGGATATTTTCTCCATCTTTTGTAGGGGGTGGATAAAAACATCTTTAGAAAAATTGGCTGTTTTACTTGATAAAGCATGTAAAGTGGAAGTAAGATCCATGTACCTGAAGGCCCCCTACTGAAATCCCGATGTCACTGCAGACTTCAGAGTGGGTGGGAGCTCTGGTCTCAGGAACAAACAGCAGAGCACCTGGCAATGGCCAGCCCAGCACGTTTCAGAAACGTGACCTGTCCCGGCCCATGACGACACGGCCACTGTGAGCACCCTGGCTCTGGCCAGGCATGGCTGCATCTCGTCCCACCACACCCAGAGAACACACAAGATGCTCTGAGAAAGCAAGCTGGTATCATTAATTTCTAGTTCCTAGTTTGTTATTTATTTAGGTGTTTCTTTTTTTTTTTTTATGTTGGGTCTTGGTCCTCTCATGAATGATACTTATAAGGTAATTCATCTATTCATCCATCTACCCAACTATCCACTCATTCATCCATCCATCCATCCATCCATCCATCCATCCATCCATCCATCCATCCATCCAACCATCCTTCCATCCATCCATCCATCCATCCATCCTTCCATCCATCCATCCATCCATCCATCCATCTATCCATCCATCCATCCATCCATCCATCCATCCATCCATCCATCCATCCATTCACCCCTCCACTCATACAAATATTTATGGAGCACTTACTATGTACAAGTGTTATCTAAAATGGTTTACTTCAAGAAGCCTACAATATAGAAGGAAAGAAAGACAAGTGAGTTGCCAATCATCACAGAGAGGGATCCTCTTATTTATCACTGTGGAGTTTAGGTACAGCCCCGGGGCAGGGCAGCTCAGCAACATTATAACTGCAAATTCCCTTTGACCCAGAAATTCTACTTCTAGAAATTTATCCTACAGATGTACTCATGCATGTACAAAATGACTCATGTACTGGGTTATTCATTTCAGCATTGTTTGCAACAGCAAAACGTTGGAAATCACCCAAATGACCAAGAGTAGGGAACTGATTAGACAGGCGATGTATATAAGATCACATAGCTCCTTAGGCACAGATAGGGAAAGATTACCGAGACTTGCCATTACGTTGAAGAAGGACATAGAACAGTGTGCATATTATTTTACCATTTGTGCTGAATGAGAACAAACGCGTGCACATAGCATTCGTCTGCACATGGTTTTATTGCACACAGAGGCTCTTCCTAGGGAGTTAACACCGTGAAGGGACCCTCAACCAATAAGGGATGTGCGTCGGTGGACCAATACCCCAGTTCCCTCGCCTCTCAGTGAACACAACTGAGAGACGAAGGCTGAGCCTCAATTACCCACAGTGGTAACCTGCTCATTTACACACACGTGGGTTCCCTCCCTCCTCTGTCTCACTTCCCCCCTCTTCCACTATGCTGCCTGGATAATCTCCCCAATAAACTACTTGCACCCAAATATTTACCTGAAGGTCTGTTTTGAGGCGATCCAAACTAAGACGATGTAGATTGCTTATACACACATTGAAAGTGGAACCTGGGAGAACTGGGGGGCTGAGGGCAGAGATGGCAAGCAGGATGTTTATCGTAGAACCTTTGGTATCTTTTGAAAACTGTACTGTAGGAAATATTGCCTATTGGAAAATAATTTTCCAGTGACATCGGCTGAAAAATGATATCACTGGGGAAGCACAAAGGACTCTGGGAGCACCGATGGGGCCTCTGGAAAAACCCAAACTCAGCCTGTGAACACCAGCAGTGAACCTTGGGGCTCTGGAACCTGGCTATGTAGGTTCGAATCTTGGCTCTGCCACGTACAAGTTGTGTGACAGACTAAGTTTCTTGAACTCTCCGTGCCTCAGTTTCCTTGTTTGTACAAATGGAGATGATAATAATGGTACCTATTTCATAGGGTTATTATGAGGGTTAAACACACTAAGATATGTGTCTTTGTCCCTTCAGGCGACTATAACAAAACACCAGAAACTGGGTGGCTTATAAACAGCAGAAATGTATTGTTCACAGTTCTGGATGCTGGAAATCTGAGGGCACAGTCAGGCGAGGGCCCTCTTCTGGGTTGCAGACTTCTTAATGTGTCCTTGCATGGTGAAGGGGCTAGGGATCTCTCTGGAGTCTCTTTTTTTTTAATCCTCACCCGAGGATATTTTTCTATTTATCTTCAGATAGAGTGGGAGGGAGGGAGAGAGAGAGAAACATCAAAGTGAGAGAGACACATCGACTGGTTGCCTCCCGCACGGCCCCAACAAGGGCCGGGGACACACCGCAACCGAGGTGCGTGCCCTTGACTGGAATCGAACCCGCGACTCACTGGTCCACGGGTTGACGCTCTAACTGCTGAGCCAAACCGGCCAGGGCTGGAGTCTCTTTTATGAGAGCACTAATAATAATCCCATTTGTGAAGGCTCCGCCCATATAACCGAGTCACCTCCCAAAAGCCGGACCTCCTAATACCATCACCTCTGGGGACGACGAATTCAAAACGGGAAGTTGGGGGAGACACACACATTCAGACCATGGCGATGTGTAAAGCGTGGGTATGACGCGCTGACCCCGCTCTGTACGTGTTAGCTCTTGCCGCGTTCAAATGTGCAGTTTGATCTTGGCCAAACCAGATTCCTCCTAGGGAAATTTTTGCACCAGGTATTCCTCTCCCAGCAGCCTCCAAAATTTCTTCATTCGGTGCATTTGCTACTTCCAGGAGGAGAAAGCGAACGTCCCTTGAGATGGGTTTGCACCCTCCGCAGATCCGAGGAGCCTCGAGGAGGCTTAAGGACAGTAAAAGCCCCAGGGGCCAATCAGAAGGCAAGTTGAGAAGAATCCACGTTTGGGCTGAAAATTGTACCGGGCAGCAGTTTTGACAAGAAGATAGGGTGCACAGCGAAGAGAGAAACACGATTGGCTTTGGTTCTGTTGTCTTATAATTTTTACGTCGGCATTAGAATTAGCTTCTTTTCCCCTTCTCTCTCTCCTGAAAAGAACTAAACTCTGATAATTAAGCTCAAAGTGAGCCAGGTGATGTCCACCATGTCACATAAATACATTTCCAGTTCCCGGTTCTGTTATTTAAAGTGGTGCAATTATTCATTGTATTATACATGGCACAGTATTTCTTGATTCTCTATTGCCTCCTAGATCCTAAAGCAGAAAAAAAAAATGCTTTAATAAAAATTCTCATATTGCTTTCTCAAAGCTGTGAGCTATATGATTAGGGATTGTAGACTAGTGAAGGTTTGGGATGTTTTAATGAATCATTGACTAATATTTCTTTTCTCGTGACACTCTTGTGGTTAGTAAATGCTGTCTTCTCGCTGATTAACGTTGTTTATTTCCTAATTTGGTTTAGGATCAGCTGTCTTGCAGTTATAGAAATAATGGTCTGATGAATGTGTGGGAATTTACATTTTCATTACGCTCCTAAATAAGCCCTGTCCCAATTAGCCGCAACGCCCCTTGACGATCTGGAGCACTGGAATTGCATTTTTCACCCATTAAGTAATAACTGTTATATTGATTGGTGATAATTGGGTGCAGACAGTAAATACACATTAGTAGAATTTAAATTATATACCAACTGGCTCTTTCCATTTGCTTTCAGAGCAGCTAAGTTCTAGAGATGGGCCCCCATGTTTTGGATTAAGTAGGGATTCACATAAGTTGCTGTTGATGATCAATCAATTCCATGAACTTTCAAAAAGAGCTGTAGCCCTGGCCGGTTTGGCTCAGCGGTTAGAGCGTTGGCCTGCGGTCCAGAGAGACCCGGGTTCGGTTCCCGCTAAGGGCATGTACCTCGGTTGCAGTTTGTCCCCGGCCCTGGTTGGTCGTGCGGGTGGCAGCCACTCGATGTGTCCCTTTCACGTCGATGTTTCTCTCTCTCTCTCTCTCTCTCTCTCTCTCTCTCTCTCTCTCTCTCTCTCTCTCTCTTCCTCTCTCTCCTTCCCACTCTATCTGAACAAAAAATGAAAAAATGTCCTCGGTTGAGGATAAAAAAAAACAAAAAACAAAAAGAGCTGTAAAAATCAGCCATCTGCTGGTATTTGATATCTGAGCTTGCAAGTATCTCCTTAAATTTCTTCCTATGCTCTTCACCTGTCTCACCTTAGCCCCTCCCTGCTTCCTTGTCAGGAACCCTCAATGGCTCCCCATTGCGTGCCATTTAAATATGCTGGCTGGTGCTCCCAAATCTTCAAAATGCAATTCCTTCCTATTCGTCCATTTATGATCGGCCTTGTGAAGCGAGCAGAGACCTGCTCAGGGTGTCTTGAGCAGGAAACAAGCAGGCTTCACTGTAAGGACACGTGAGGAGTGGAGGGAGACCAGGAAGTCCACGGCGGTAGGGAACTCAGGACAGGTCTGCCTGCCTCAGTTTCTCTCTCCGTCTTGCTGTCTTTCTCTTTCTGTCTCTCCATCTCTACCTTGGTCTACATTCTTTTGTGCTCTTTCTCTCCTCCTTTATGTACATTTTTTTTTCGAGTCTTATCTCACTACCAACCAGTTCTCCCACTCTCTGTTTTTCCCTCTCCCTCACAGCGGCAGCCTGCTCGTGGCTTTAGTTTGCTGTGGTTCCGACTCAACCCCACCCAAGCCCATCACGTTCAGGCCCTCCTCAGCTACCCCAGCCGTCCATTGCCCTCATTCCCAATTCCTGCGGGAGGAATGTGGCCTTGGGACTTGCCGCGTATCAACTCTTCACCGTCCGTTCTTGTATTATTTGCCATAGACTTCTACCATTGGAAAAAAACCAACTCATTCCCAGACAAGAAAAAGCTAAAGGAGTTCATCACCACCAAACCAGTATTATATGAAATGTTGAAGGGTCTTCTTGAAGAAGAAGAAACAGATAAAAAAATATGAACAATAAAATGGCAATAAATACATATCTATCAACAATGGCATCTACAAACAAAATGAACAAGCAGAACAGAAACAGACTCATAGATACAGAGAACTTTTTGTTGGTTGCCAGATGGGAGGAGGGTTGGGTGAAGAAGATGAAGGGATTAAGAAGTACAAATTGGTTGTTAGACTGACAAACCTCAAAGGGAAGAGGGGAGGTGGGGCGCGAAGAGAGAAATCAAAGAACTTATACGCATAACCAATAGACGCAGACAACAGTGTGGGGAAGAGAGGAGGGGGGCAGGAGTGGGGAGAAGGGGGTCAAGGGGAAAAAAGGAGGGACATCTGTAATACATTCAACAATAAAAATAAGTTTAAAAAGAAAAAAATCAACTCCTAAATTTTAATATTAGGCATCATAAAGGGAACCCTTTATCAGTGCTATAAATGGGGAATCAGCATTTTCCTCATATACGTTAACATAAAAGCATAACAATAAAAATTTTTAAAAAATCATTCGCACCAACAGCGAAGGTGGTTTCTTGCGCGGCCAGCTGTGGAAATCCCACCCGCAGGAAGCCCGAGCCTCACTCACCCTTTCGAAGCCACACACGTTGTTGGCCAGCAGCTTTGGGATTGGTTGTCCTTAGATTTTGTGCCCATCTCTGTCCAATCGGCTGTGACCAGGGGAGGAGGGCAGGGTCACGTGGTACACCCAGCTTTGCCTGGAGAGCTAGAGGCTGATAACTGGCCTCCAGGTACTTTTTGCGGCCAAGTTCCAAGCCACAGGCTCTACACAGTTCATCCTGGTAGAAAGTCCACGGGAAGGGCATTTTAGGAGCCCCCTTTCTCTGTCCTTAATGCCTAACAGAGCAGGAAAACCCCTCAGGGCTGAGGGAAGCTCATCTCAAGGTCCTGGGAAGATGTGGCTGCATTGGGGACCATGCACAGACAGTTTCGTTAAGAGCTGTGTCTCTGCCCCCGAAGCCAAGGTCAGCCCCAGTGGCCTCTGCAAATGGAACTCCCCCCACCTCGAAATTCCTGAGCTGTGGAACTGCTGTCTGCCAGCCCACGGAGGAGGCTTTTTGCTGAGCCCAGAGGAAAAGCATTCGGGGAGTGCTGAGGACGCTGGGAGAACCAGCTGGTGCAGAGAGGAGCCTCCATCCTGATTGCTGATGACCATGCCAGCCGATTGCAGCAGACCGGGCGCCGCCACGAGGGGAGGTAGGTTCTCTGGCTGCAGGACGTGCTGTGTCCTCTGCTTCTGCAGCCGGCTGACCGCACTGCAGCCCTCTATCCACGGCATCTAATCCCGCTCCGAGGGTTCCACCTAGGGTATTTCCAGCCCATGCCTATTTCCCCTCCCTCAGCACAGCCCCTAAGTTTGTTGTGGTTGTTGTTTTAAGTGATGCTTTGTGAAGGGAGCTGAACTACAGTTGCCAGCTCTAGATTGTCACCTCCAGAGGGGAGAACGGTAGTTCTGACGTTGGCTGCGGTGTTGCTGGCGCCCGACTCACGACAGGTCCTCGGTTATGATTTGTGAATGGATGGATGAGACAGAGTGGTAGGTGTGACTGCAAAGAGCCAAGGAGGGAGAGCAGATTCTGCATGTTGAGGGAGGATAGGACCAGAATAGAAGGAGTCCGAAATAGAACAGAGAATCACACTGAGCATCTTTTCTGATGGGATCAAAAATACCGGCTTCCCCTGAAGGAAGCCAGAATCATTTTTAGTTGCAGCAGAATTCTTTCTTGGAGGCCCAGCCAAGAAACATACTGCATAATGGAGTTTTCCAAGAGAAAGAAACTCCTGCCTTCCCCCACTGTGGTCCCCGGACCCCACTCCCCAAGGGGGCAGTTGCTTGGCCCTGCCCGGGGCGGAGTACGGGTTGACTAGGCAGGTTCTGAAGTCAGACTCCCTGGGATTGAACCCTGGCTCTGACGTTAGCTAGCTATGTGATCCTGGACCACGCACCTAACCTTTATGATCCTCAGTTTTACCTAACTGTAAAATGGGGATTATAATCATAACCACCTTGGAATATTGTGAGGAATGAGTGATATCATCCATGTGAACCATCTAGCCTATGTAAGGGCTCAATACTCGTTCCTGACAAATTCCCACTTCTCCTCTGGGCCTGTCTGATCGTCTGGATCTGACATCCTGTTTTGTGCAGGCCTCAGCCTATCAGTAAGTAGTGCTGTAGTTGGACTGGCCCTGGTGGGTATTATGATTGTAGGAAGCCTTTCAGCGGTGATCACTCTTTACTGGTTTAAAACATGAGAGCGGGAATTTAAAGCGGGGAAAAGAAAAAACAAGTGGCCCAAACGGGCAGCTGTTGACATCAACCAAGACTGAGACAGAGGAGCCCGACGAGGGAGGCAGCCCGGCTCTGTATCTGGTGGTGTGGCCGGCCGCGTGTTTATTCGGGATAGAGATCGAGTGGAAGCCTCGTGGAAGTGGGTGCCTTGGTGATCAGAGCTTAAATCAGGGAACCAGCCTCTGCCTGGTCTCCAGACCTTCCCTTCTAACTGTCCTGGCACCGGTAAGTAGCATCAGGGCTACTTTGTGCCCTGTTCCTTGTAAATAGGCTGCCCCAAGGACACTCACTCATCCTCAGAAGACCCCTAGAGACCCCAGAAATGTGTGGGAACAGTGACAGGGGCTCTCAAAGGAGCTATTTGTGATTTGATTGAGCTCCTCAAAGTGGGATCAGTGGGCAGGTGATACAACCTGTTCCAGACGAAAATTTCCTCAAGAAAATCAAAGAAATGCACGGGCTACTATAGCCCCGAAGCGCAGAAGCAGGTGCGGACCAGGCCACGCTGGGTCCGGTGCTCTGCATGGGCGCCGCGGGTCTCACTCCCCCCGCTTCTCCGCTCTCTGCCTTCCACGTGTCCAGTGAACCTGACGCCGCCTTCCCTTGTGGTCGAAGGTCTGTCAAGTCCTTTCCTGGGGACATAGTTTTTTTTTTATTCACACCCAGGGGAGAGTGGGCGGATTTTTGGAGGAATCCATGTGAATCTCGAGTCTCTCTCGCTCACTCGTTGGACTGAATTGGGTGACCTGTCCATCGTTTAACCAACCCCGACGGCTGCGGGGAGGCAGGGAGACGGGATTCATCGACTGGCTCAGTCGCTCCCTGGAGCTGGGTAGGGAGAGTCCCAACCACGTCACGGCATTTCCACATAACGGGGAGGGTATTCCCATGGGAAGAAATCAGGAGGAAAGAGGGGGAAGCTGTGCTTGGGAGGTGTCTCGGGTTGGCTTTCCCCCCCAAACCAATCCTGAGACAAGGACTCCAGTTCCAGTGGTTTATTCAGGAGATGAGTCCAGGAAGCAGGGAGGAGGAGTGGGGAAGCGAGGCAGGAAACGGAGGGCAACAGGGAATGTAACTGAGACGGCCACAGCAGGCGGCACCCAGCACAGAATGACCCCCGAGGGACAGGAGAGCGCTGTGCCTGTACCTCCACCCCCGCCCTTGGTCCAGGGCCCTCCTCCAACGTGCTAAATCCCCAGCGGGCAGAAAGCCCTTGAGCAGAGAGCTGCAGACTGTGGCGATCTCAAATCGTCTGAAGCACGGATTGGAAAGGTGTGGGGGATGGACAGTATCTGCCACAAGAAGCCGTTCTGGGGGCGTTGATGGCAGAGTCTGATCTCGATTTCAGGACTGAACCTCCAGAAGCCAGATGGAATCTCAAGGTGTCCATCCACTTCGTGCAGGAAGCGTGCCCACTCCTTGCTGTGTGGTCGAGTCACAGAGAAAGTATGAGTCACGAGGCAGAAGGCTGGGGTGCGGCAGGCAGCTGCAACGGGAAATTGCTGTGGCTTAAGGCTCTCAGCACCAGCCGGAGCCTTAGCGAACAGCAACGTCATTCAGGAGGCACTTGAAGTTCCCCATCCGCCCCAGACCCGCAGAGCCCGGCAGAAGGGTCTGTATAGGCTGCTGTCTTTGGGAACACACCTGCTGGCACTTGGCCTGGCTTCTAGCAGGAGGTAGGACCAGGACAGCCTTCCGTGTGTGTGTGGGGGACTCACAGTCAACACCTGGATTCCTGGGAGCCTCTGGGCCAAGGCCCCATGACCACCGCTGGGGTCAGCCTTCTCGCATAACATCAGGCATTGGGCAGGGGAAAACGCCGTTTTCCTGTTTGGTCTAGATTCGTTCTTTTTCCTCCCAGTGTTAGAGTACGTGTGAAAGGAAGAAAAAAGTTTTCTTATAGGGACAAGAAACCTAGGATGTGGTCCTTTATTGCTGCCAAAAGTGATGTGACTTTAGGCCAGTCAATCCGCCTCTCTGGGGAGCGATCCCCTCACCTGTTCAGAACGCTGGAGTGGGAAGGAGTGGCCGGTGCCAGGCGAGGCGCTGTCCCATAGCGACATTTCACACGCTGCACATGTGGCCGTTCTAAATGTTCTCACAGCCTCGTTTCAAAAAGAGACCGAACGAAACAGAGGAGATTAATTTTAATAATATATCGGATGTCACCGAATAGATCAAGAGTATTATCATTTCAACATGGAATCAACATAAAACCTGATTAGTGTTTTATTAGATCAGTGTCTGGTATATTTTATGTACTTAATGCTGACGTTATTTTTCCATCGAGGCAAAATGAAAACCCAAATCACATGCACTAGAGAAAAATGTTTTCTATTCTCTCCCCAACCCCCCGCTTTTTTCTCTGTGGGACAAGATACTTGAGGTTCTAGGCTGTAGAATAACGATGGAAACTTGGTGGTCCTAGACCCTTGTCCCCCATCCCATGTTCCGACGGACACCATTAACCAGTCACAGCTTCTCTGCATCAGAGCCCTGACGACACCTCAGGGGCCTTCTCCGCACAGGTGGTCACCCGTCGATCTGAACTGGCAAGCAGATGGAAACCACGTGCCATCCTCCCTGAGATGGTGAGCATCATGTGATAGGAGGCAGACGTCAGAGCGCCCGGAGGCACATCTACAGAATGACAGACGGACAGAGAGACAGAGAGAACACAGAGCATGAAGAGGTTTTAGCAGGGGGTTAAAGGGACAGGTCAGAGATGGGACATGTCCTGTCTGGTGACTGAGCCTCCCCAGGACCCCTCTGCATCCCGCATGGGCGGCAGCCGGGCTATCAGCGGTCTCTGGAAGGCCTTCCAGGGCTGTGCATCTGGGCTGGGGTTGAACCCCGGCTATTTCATCCATGGAGGCCGGTCCATTTAGCATCGCAGGGGCCCGATTTATCTTGTGCCGAGCCTCCAGCTGGTAATGAATGGCTGGCCGTTCCCCCAGCCGCCCTGTCTCCCAGTCATCGCTCTCGCTCAGCCCCTCGGTCACAGAGGGCCTCGCTCGGGAGTGTTCGGGAGCCAGCTCATCCATCTCCCGCCGATGGAGGGGAAAATCGCCCTGCACCAGCCCCGGGCCTTCTCTTGCAAAGATGAGAGAACCAGAGCCAAGTTGACACGCTTCCCTAGGAGACAATCGGCAGAACCGGAAGGAGGTTTAAGACAAATGCAAAGCAAACAGGTCCATCCATCTTCTCTTTGTTCCTCTGTTCATTCAACAAATAT
Source organism: Tadarida brasiliensis (assembly GCA_030848825.1). Lineage (NCBI taxonomy): Eukaryota > Metazoa > Chordata > Mammalia > Chiroptera > Molossidae > Tadarida > Tadarida brasiliensis. Next base: position 13,043,033 of record CM061277.1, on the reverse strand, counting down.
TTGCTGGGGCCCAGGGCCGTTTCCTAGGACCTGGAGGAAGGGGCTTGTGAAGATGAATCAGGCAAGGTCTCTCTCAGAGTGTACAGGATGCCGGGGAGGCTATGGCAGATCGGTCAGTAACTGGAATACTTGATACTGTGACGAAACCTAGGGGAGGTCACAACCCATCACCCCCTTCTGACAATCCTACAAAGCCTTCCTGATGCCTTGGAATAAAATTTGATCTCCTGACCTTGGCTCATAAAACCTGATAGATTGGGCCCCACCTACCTCTTGGACCTCACCTTAGCCTACTTTTTCTGTTGCCTACTCTGCTCCAGCTATGATGGCCACATGGTCCCCAGTCCCTCCACAGTTTCCACCCCAGGGCCTTTGCATAGCCACTCTCCCTGATGTCCTCTTTGTCGGCTCCCTTCCTTTCCTTCAAGCCCCAAGGCCTCTTCAGAGCAGCCCTCTCTGACCCTCACTGACAGTTGCCACGTCTCAGCTTTTATCACACTGTCGTCTATTAATCCTTCTCAGAGCAGTGCCCCCCAGCTGCTGCTGCTTGTTGATTTGTTCAGTGTCGGTCTCTCCTCTGGAATCGAAGCTCCGGAGAGCAGGCACTTTTCTCTTTTGTTCCTGACCGTGCCCCCTGCACCCGGAACATCGACTGACATGTAGTAGATGGTCTGTAAGTATTGGCTTATTTAATGAATGAACAAGCCAATAGTTAATGGTTTAGGGCTCCTACCAGGCACCAGGAAGGACATTTAACAGGAATTATCTCATTGTCCTCATAGCTACACAAAAGGTGGGTGGTATTGCTATCCCCATTTTTATTTTGATTGATTGATTGATTTTAGAGAGAGGAAGGGGGAGAGAGAGAGAGACATCGATTTGTTGTTCCACTTATTTGTGCATTTATTGCTAATGCTTGTATGTGCCCTTTCTGGGGATCAAGCCTGCAACCTTGGCACATCGGGACGACGCTCTAACCCACTGAGCTATCCGGCCAGGGCATTGTCGCCATTTTCTTTGTTTTTCAATTTTTATTAATTTATTTTTGTTACAGGTATTTCTCCTTTTCCCCCCCTAGACCCCCTCCTCTCCATCCCACCATTGTCGCCATTTTCTTTTTTTTTTTTTTTATCCTCACCTGAGGACATTTTTCCATTTTTTTGTTCACATAGAGTGGGGGGGAGAGAGAGAGAGAGAGAAACATCAATGTGAAAGGGACACATCGAGTGGCTGCCTCCCGCACGACCAACCAGGGCCAGGGACAAATCGCAACCGAGGTACGTGCCCTTAGCGGGAACCGAACCCAGGTCTCTCTGGACCACAGGCCGACGCTCTAACCGCTGAGCCAAACCGGCCAGGGCATTTGTCGCCATTTTCATAGTGAGGAAACTCTTCACTTGCAAAAGGTTAACCTACTTGGCTGAGTTCTCAGCTGGTAAGCAGTGGACTTGGGATTTGAACCTATGTAGGCCTAGGTGACTTAGGAACTTTTATTTTAGTGTTTTTCTTTCCAGTTTTTCAGTATATGTGTATATGTATGTGAACATATGCATATTATTACATACACGATTTTTCAAATACTTTTTATACAAAAGGCATTATACTGTTGGTAACTTGCTTTAAAGAACTCCCTAACCTAACAATGTATTCTGAACGTCTTTCCAAGTCATTGGCCATTTATCTACATACGACTTTTAACACATACAAGCTATTACACTGGATGGAGCCACCATAATTACACCAACCCCCACCTTTAGACATCTGGACTGACTCCAACTTTTCACAGGTACATAAATAATGTGGCAAAATATCACTGAACGTGAATCTTGGCCCACACCTGTGTGTTTGAGATGGTGGTCTTCTCAATCCCACTTAAAGGATGGGGATCCTCATAGTCATAGTAATAGCTAACCTGGGGCATGCTGGACATAAGCAGGTGACGCCTGGAAGGGTCAATAACGTTTTAAAGGGTAAAGGGAAAAGCTTGCAAAAGGCGGAAACTGTGAAAAATGCGTTGCTTGCATGACCTTTGCTGAGCCTTCTGTTGAGTACAGATAAGGACTATCTGATTATCCGCAAGACAATGAATCACCCAGCAGATACAGACCAGATACCAGACCAGTCCAACTGCAAAGTGGACAATGGGCCAGGCAGACTGCGTCAGCAGGAACTGCCGGAAGCTAAAAGTAGGGTATATAACGTACACCCCAACAGTTATTCGAGGCTGAACCCTTCTCGGCTCAGCCCGCCTGCACCCAGGCACATGCAATAAAGCCATTTTGCTCTACACTGGCCTTGCGTTGTGGATGTGATCTCCCGCCGGCTCAGACCTTTTAATGCCCAACAGTTTCTCTGTTTCCAGATTCCATGCTTCTGCTTGTTTTCAGTGGTAGGACTTCTTTTATCCACTATTTGGAACCTGGATTGCTGGCTTTGTCACCCACTAGCTGTGTGACCTTAAGAAAGTCACTACTGCTCTCTGAGCCTCAGTTTCTTCATCTGTGCAATGGGGATGATCATGCTGTCTAATTCACAGACTTATTGTAAGGATTAGATGAGACAGGATAGGCAGAGAACACAATGCTTGGCACGTGGGAAGAGCTCAGTAAACGTTAGCTACCCTCATTAGTCTGTCCATGGAACTCGTCGGGAATTAACATTACTCTTTTAGTCCCACAGCGGGGAGTGCTCACCCAGCTGGTCTTGATGGTCTCTTTGTCAGCCGCCCTGCAATTGGGATTTCTCTCTTCTGCTCTTCAAATGCATCTGATCTGAGGAGTGGAGGGAGGGGATGAGAAAGTCCCCAGGATTCCCTCCAGCCTGCAGCTGGCTGCAAAACCCCAGCAGCAACCTGCTCCAGAGGGGCTGGCTTCCCATCTGGCTACAATCACCCGCCTGCCACCCAGAGCGTGAGCACCTCACAAATTAGGGACATCAGAGGCAGTCTCTCCAGGCAGCACACGGTGGCAGGGGTGCCGAGTGGCGCAGAACCACTTGCCGAAGCTGAAATTAACAAGCTTCTTGGGTTGAAGGTTTTAATTAAAAATGCTAGAGAATTATTTCCTTAATTCAGATACTTCTTCTTAGTAATCACTTTCCCTGGTGCTGCCCTGAGAATTTATCTACAGCTCATTTAAGGGTGGCCTCAGCAGCCACAGCCACGCAGGACCAGTGGCTAGCGTTTGGGGACATGGTTGTCAGATGGGGTGGGTGCTCGTCAAGGCTCCATCCTGAGTCTCGTGTCTCTTCATGCTGTGCGTTCCCTCTGGACCACGTCATCCTGTCCTGTGGCTTTAAGGTCTGGCCACGTACTGTTGGTCCCTCTATTAGCTCCGTAGCCTGGCTGTTCCCACCATCTCCAGACCCACGTCCCAGCGGCCCACTGGGACCACCATAGACAGCAACAGGTCTGAAATAATCGTGTCCTCTTCTTCCATTCCCCAATTCGGCACATGAAGCACTGTATCTAGGTCCCCAAGCCAGGATGCTGGGACACCCTAGGCTCCTGGGGCAGACACTGTGCCCTGACCGCATCTCTGTCATCCTTACTACTTCAGGGCGCACCAGACAGACTTCATCCGCTGGCACCTGCCTGAGGGTTTCTCTTGTCACTAGAGCCCTCTCTGTCACCTAGACGGTGGCTCAGATGTGTTGGGGACTACCCCCACCCCATGTGGCACTCAGTTAATACAGACAAGAGGTGGCTTCCTGGCTCCCTGAGGGGGATTCCTCTGTGGCCACGCTTCGCACTGTCCCCAGAGCTCCCCACCAGGACGAAACTCCACGTGCCCTGAGAGGTAGCTGACTAGGTCCTTCACTGGCAGTCTTCTCTCCTCTCTCTCCTGCCCACTCTTCTGCCTTCACTCCTGAATGAGATGCTCCCTCTTGATTCTTGTCTCAGGGTCTAGTACTAGGAAGTTCAGGATTCCACTCTCCCTGTTGGTGCCACGGTGTCCGTTCGTCATCAACACCTGTCCCCTCAAACATCTCTCCAACCTGACCTCTTCTCTTCCTTCCTGCTGCTGCCTTAGTCCAAGCCACCAGCGTCTCTCATGGGGACCCTTGCCCAGCTCCTGTCTTGCCCCTGAAAGCCATCATCTGGATGCATGCAAGGCGACCTTTGTGGAATGAAACCTGTCACGCCATGCCTCTGCTTATTCCCCCCCCCCCCCGCCAGCGGCTCCCCATTGCCTCCAAGAGCCAGAGCAAATTCTCCAGTTTGACTCACAACATCCTCCACGATCGAGTCTAAGGTCTTCCGCATGGTGTCCCTTGTGCCTGGAGTCCCCAGCCTCCCTTGGCCACCCCCTTGGTCAGGCTCTCTCCTCGTCATACTGCTCCCCCATAATCACCTCCTCTGGGAAGCCTTCCCGGACTTGTCCTCCAACCCCGAACTGAATTCCGTGACTCTGTCCGTCGGCTTGGGCTGCTGTAACAGGACACACAGGCTGGGTGGCTTAGCCAATAAATTATATTTTCTCACAATTCTGGAGGCTCAAAGGCCAAGATCCAGGTGTCTGTCAGCCACCTGGTGTCTTCTGAGGCCTCTCTCCTCGGCTTCCAGAGGCAGCTTCTCTCGGGGTCCTCACGCGGTTGCACCCCGCAATCTGTGTTGTTCTAAACTCTTCTTATAAGGACACCAATCATATTGGGTCAGGGCCCACCCTCGTGGCCTCGTTTTACCTTAATCACCTCTTTAAAGGCCCATCTCCAAATACAGCCCATTCTGAGGCACCAGGCGTTAGGAATTCTATGAGTTTTGAGAGGGACACGGCCCATCGCAGTTACCTTTCTCCTTGCTCACAGCCCCCGGCCCCACACCTCTTCCTTACTGCCCTTTCTCCCTGCCCAGACCGGAGGCTGCGAGGGCCGGAGCGGGTGCTTTTCCCTGCTGGCTCCCCACGGTGCGTGGGATGCTGCCCGGCACATAGCAAGCCTTGACGGATATTTATAAAGCACGTGAATATAGCTGCCTTCTTGGCCATTCTTAGGATTAAACGAGGGAGGGAAAGAAGGGAGACCCCCTTTTCCACGCAGCTCGAGGCTGACCTGCAGTCGGATACGGTGGGCAGCTGGTGCATGCCCACGCCACCAAGCCCCCCTTCTCCCTTGGTCCATCACCCAGAGGTTTCCTCTGCTCTGGCTGATCTCCCTGTCGGCCTCATTCTACTATTTCACCCACGAGGCCAGTGTGGGGACATATCCCACAGTGCCCGTCACCTGTGCTGTGGGAGCCGACAGGCGTTCTCCAACCCTGTCCTGCTAGACAGATCAATATGGGCCTTTCTTAGCAGTTGCAAGGAAAGCAGCAGTTCATCTTGCTCAGGAGGGGTCACCCTGCTTTACAGGTGACGGTGGAGGTGAAGACATCTATATTGTTTTGTGTCCAGTGTCGGCAAATCAAGTGATATTTTCTTAATGACTCTGTGTGAACCTTTCAGAGATGACTTCCTTTTTTCCCCTTCTTTTCATTGATCCTCTTGCCAACTGCTGTCATCCTTTAATTACACGTCTCCGCTTCCCTCCCTGCTCCTGGCCTCGCTGACAAATAGATAATAATGATCTGTAAACAAACAGGTCCGTGCACCAGGGGAGCAGCTCTGGAGAACTGTGCGCAGCAGGAGGCGCGGACGCGGAGCCGCAAGGCGCTCCGACCGACCGTCGGGGTCACAGCTCTGCGGTCTGCGCCAGCGGTCTCCAGCCGTCCCCAGCTCACGGCACGCAGGAACTAACTGCTAACATTCTGCGGCACACCAGACACTATGGGGTATTTTTTGCCGATCTGACCAAAAAATAGGTATGATTTTGATTCATTCACATTGGACGGCTATTGTGTTGGCTGTTGTTATTTTTTTATTTGACAATCTAAGGGAAAAGAGGTCAGGGCCCCCGACTAGAGAGTCAGGGAGTACATGTTTTTTGTTTGTTTGTTTGTTAATCCTCACTCGAGGATATTTTTTCATTGATTTTTTTTTTTTCTTAGAGAGAGTGGAAGGGAAGGAGGGAAGAAGGGAGAGAAAGAATGAGAGGAACATCGATGTGAGAGAGACACATCGATTGGTTGCCTCCTGGGTGTGCCCCGACCAAGCCAGGGATCAAACCTGCTACCCAGGTACGTGCCCTTGATGGGGAATGGAACCTGAGACCCTTCAGTGCATGGGCCGACGCTCTAACCACTAAGCCATGCTGTCCAGGGAGCTATTGCACGTTTTAAAAATCCTACCCTGGCCGGTTTGAGCGTCAGCCCGTGGACCAGAGATACCTGGCTTCGGTTCCCACTAAGGGCACGTACCTCGGTTGCAGTTTGTCCCCGACCCCTGTTGGGGTCGTGTGGGTGGCAACCAGTCGATGTGTCTCTCTCATATCGGTGTTTCTCTCTCTCTCTTCCTCCCTCTCTCCCTCTCGCACTATCTGAAGATAGATGCAGAAATGTCCTCGGGTGAGGATAAAAAAAATAAAAAAATAAAAAATAAAAATCCTCGTGGCGCACCAGCTGAAGATCGCCGTGTGAGACCTGCACCATCTTTTGGAGCCTTCTGTGACGACAGGAATGTCCCTTATCTGTGCCGTCCAAGGTGGTAGCCACTAGCCTCATGTGGCCACTGAGCATTTGAAACATGGTTAGCGTAACTGAGGAACTCGATTTTTAATTCATTTTAATTTTAACGAATTTAAATCTGAAGCGTGACATGGGGCTCGTGGCTACTGTCCAGGATAGTGCAATTTTAGAGGCTCGTCACGGTACCTCTCTGAGCCTTTCCTTCCTCCCCTGTAAAACAGGGTAAGATTCTCTATTGTACTGGGTCAACACCAGCTGCTATAACAAACAGCCTCCACCGCACAATGACACCAGCAAGTCAGAAGTTTCTTTCTTGCCCCTTTAACAGTCTTGTCTCTTCCCAGGAACCTTCAGGATGAAGGGCTCTGCTCCCTCCAACACATAGACACTCTAGTTATCCCAGCTCAGTCAGCGGGAAGGGGACCGTAGCAGAATTCCAAGGCCGGGGATTTTTGTCTTAAGCAACTGAGACAGAAGTTGCAACGTCCTTTCCACTCCTGATTCTTGGCAAGGACTCATTCGTCGCCATGCATAACTGCAAGAGTCGCTGAGAAATGTAGTCCATACCTGGGCGGCTCTATCCTGGTTAAAACTCTCTTGCTTTGGGATAAGGAAAGAATACATTTTGGAAGACAGAAAACCGTATCCATCACACCCACTTTGGAGGGTCATTGTAAGGGTTAAATGATACTATGTACGTCACACAGTTGCTGTGAAAATAAAACAAAAACCCAGGATGCTAACATTCAGTGTCTTATACAGTAACAGTAATTTAGCTCACAATTTGAGCTGGGTTCACTTGAACAGTTCTAGTCTCAGCTGATCTCAGCTTCCTCACGCCATGAAAGTCAATTACTGGGTTGGGCTGGCGGGGAGCTGGCTGGCTGATCTCAGATGACTCCAGCTGGACCATCTTGTCTCTGCTCTACTTAATATCCTCTAGCTGGTTAGTGACAGGCTTTCAAGACAGTGAGGGAACGCGCACAGGGCATTTTGGGGCTAAGACTGGAACTGGCACCCCATCACTTCGGTCACATCCTGTTGACCAAAACAAGTCACAAAGGCAATTAAGATTCAGGGGCAGGAAAACAGATTCTCTCTCTCCTCGGGGAGGACACGCAGTCACCTTGCCAAGGGGTATAGATGCAGGGAGGGGAAGAATCAGAGCTACTTGCAAACAATCTACCATAATGGCACAAAGTTTATTCAATAAATGACCCCCAATATTATATGATTCGTCCATGGAGAAAATATATATTTTCTATATTGTCCAATCACTTATTCATTCAAAAATGTATTGAGTGTTTACTATGGGTCAGGCTCTATGCTAAAGATAGTTTGGTGTGTTGGGCATTGAACTGCCACCAAGAAGTCAAGTTAATTTTCATATCATAAAAAGGGAACAAATAAACCTCAGAAGAGTTGCTGATGCCCTTGGCTGATGCCCAGCATCTTCTTGTCATTTCCTGGTACCTCCAATGACAAGGTACCTTGTTAACCTTGACCCCCGTTGTTTGGACCGTGGTGTGGTCATCTCTCTGGGCCTGGGTGAGTTACCAGTGAGGTTTGCAGCTGCCTGTGGCTTTGTCTGCTGTTGGGAGGCACTTTAGGATGAACCTGGATGGATCCAGCACAGACTGACAGAAGCCTTTGGGGAGAGAGAATAAACAGCCCACTGATGCAGACGGCCATAAAAGGAATCCTTCTTGCTTCAGTGTAAAACCACTTGTCTTGCCTGCAAGATGAATCAGAAGCATAACGGGTGATAAATGCAAGTGATTTCCAAAGCACTGGGAACTATCATGGACCCCCACAGCGAAGTCACATCTGGTGACTGCAAAGTACATCTTGTGCCCAATGACATCTCTCTCTGTCTCTCCCCCAGGTACCTGCAGCCTTGCTCCCACTCTCCCTTGCTCCCCTTCCTCTGCAGCCGGGAACCTTGTGGGTTACGTGCTCTCTCGGCCTGACAACTCCCAAACAAAAAGAAAATGAAAACTGAAGGCTGAAATGCCCCAGAGAAGGCATCCTGGAAAGATAAGCACTCCAGGTTCTTGCCTTCTCCTGCACTGCCTGTCTCTTGCTTTGGGCATCAATGTGACTTATAACAGAAGTAGACAGGGACCATTTGCATCAGAAAAGAATTATTCCTGGGGAGATTTTTCTCCTCAACATTTTATTATGAAAAGTTTTGGACCTATAGCAAAGTGGAAAGAATTTTATCCACTGCAAAGATTTGACCTCTAACATTTTATTTTTCTTGCTTTATCACTGATCAACCCACCTTTTTATTTTTTGATATATTTAAAAGTAAATTGCTGTCATCAGCACACTTTGGTGGGGACTTTTTTTTTTTTTTAATCCTCACCTGAGGATATGTTTATTGATTTTAGAGAGCGAGAGGAAGGGGGAGAGAGAGAGAAAGAGAGAGAGAGAGAGAGAGAGAGAGAGAGAGAGAAAGAGAGAGAGAGAGAGAGAGAAACATCAATGTGAGAGAAACATTGATCGATTGCCTCCTGTATGCACTGTGACCGGGGACTGAACCTGTAACCTAGGTATGTGCCCTGGCTGGGAATTGAAACTGCAATCTTTTGGTGCATGGGACGATGCTCCAACCAACCGAGTCATCCGGCCAGGGCTGGCAGGGACTTTTTTAAGACCGTAGATGTCCGGAACCCACATCCAAGTCCCTGAATCACTAGCCAGAGGATCTGCAGTTTCCATCATTATCAACCCTACTTTGCAAGTGAGAAAACCGAAGCTCAGAGGTGGGTGATAAGATACAGGTGCTGGCCCTGGAGCGTCACAGCACACAAGGACGTGTGTGAACGCGACAGAGACCGGGGGATGCAGGTGAGGCACGCTTAGCATCAGCTACCGACCTCATTATGCCTCGGAGCAGAAATGTAGTCTAGGCCTAGTTGGGGTTTCTCTGGGGTCACATCTAGTGCCAACGCGTGGCAGTGAGATGGGGATCTGAGCCTTCTGTTCTAGTCTACTCCATCTGGCAACAGTTGCAGCATCTTGACTGGCAGCTCTTCCCGCATCTGCCCATCTAGGTCACTGCTGAGCGAGTCTGCCTTTCTGACCGAAGGTCCTTCCAGGCCCCCGGCTTGTCCTGTAGGAGCCCTTCTGCTGCCTTCACACCACTCTGGGGTTTAGGAAACTGTCTCCAGGACCCACTCGGCACCTGGATGACTCCCCTGCTCCCACGCCGTGCTCTGGCCAGGAATCTCAGGAGGTGGGTCTCAGGTTCACACGCCAGACCTAGCCCGTGCCGGCACTGAGAACTCTGAGGTCTGGCCACCTGCCTCCACGGGTTACAGCCAAGGGAAGGGCTGGAGCAGGTGCCTCTTGTCCTCAGATGCCCCAGCCTACCTGGGGATCCTTCACTGCCCCCCAGAATTGGCCTGGGTGCCGAGAGGGTGAGGAGCCGAGTTCTTCTTGGGGTCCGAATTCGATCTGAGCACTTTCGTTCTCTTATTCTCTGCTTCCTCAGTTCCAGGGGAGCTTTTCCAAGATTTAAGATATCTTGTTCTCTTACTAAATGTTCCTCCAAGTATTTTATCAACAGCACAAGAGTGCTTCTCGAGCTTTAGTGCTCGTCGGAACCACCTAAGAACCGAGTAAAACTGCAGCCCTGGGCAGGTCAGGTCCGCAGAGACGCTGACTCGGGAGAAGGACGTCAGAGCCCGCAGGCCAGGAACCTGACTGCCTTCTTCGGTCCGCTCCTCTGTAGCAGGCAGGTGCCTGGCCAGCCACATGCAGCCTGAAAGGGGGGGGGGGGTGAACCGTAAGGGAAGGCAGCGTGGAAAACACTCCAGAACATTCTGCTGCCACACAAGCCTTTATCCCTTAAAAAAAAAAATCATTATGCACTCTTTCATTATTTCCAAGGGCCCTCCTTCCTTCCGTTCGCATGTCCTCATTATACAGACACCTCATTGCGATTTTTGTAATTTGGGGCGGTTTTTCCTTCCCCTCCTGCAGCCGCCTGTCAGTCCTGCCCACTGGGTTTTCTTTTCTTTATGGTAGATAGGGAGTTAGACAGACATCTCCTGGGCTGTGGGTCTTCCTAAGTTTCCCCGTGAACGGCGCTGTGTATCACACAGACCATTTGCTCTGGGGGAGGGAGGCGGCAGAGCACCGTGGTCCAGAATTGGGCTCGGGGGCCGACTGCCACGTGTAAGCAAGTTCATTGCTCTGTCTTGCTTTCTTAAACGGGGCAATGAGGGTACTAACGTGATCGACCACAGAGTGGGGCTGTGAGGACTCCAGTGAGCAAAGGTGTCGAAAGTGTGGAGCACAGGAAACGAGTGGTTGTTGTTACAGGTCTCCATACCAGCAGGTGTCGGGGTCTCAGCCTGCGGTTTATCCTGGAAGTTTTCCAAGTAATCCCCAGCACTCCATGTAGGTGCCCTTCATTCCCCTTTGTCTCCCGAGGGGGGAAGGAGGGATGGACTGGGTTTGAGAAGCAGTGGGGGTTGGAAAATGTCAATCAAGGAAAGGGGTCCAGTGAGAGAGGGTTCAGCCATTCTAGGGAATGTCCACTTTACATTAGACCAGAAGTGCCTTTCGGGGTCCCATGGGCTCTGAATAGGCTTTGTCAGAAACAACACTTGCCCCTAGGCACAGGTGACGTTTACGTTTACACTGTGGAGAAATCCCAGTTCGGGTTGGGAGAGGGAGCACAGAAACCCACTTCACAGCGCCGACCGTTCATCGGAGGCCTGCTGTGTGCTAAGAACTCACACATATTATCTCGTTGCATCCCGTCTGTCAGCCTGGGCTGCTGTGATCACTCCCAGAGACGGGGTGGTTGAAACAATCAATGTTTATTTCTCACCGTTCGGGAGGCTGGGAAGTCCAAGATCTAGGTGCTGGCGGGTTTGGAGTCCGCTGAGGGCCCTTCCTGATGTTCGGATGGCCGCCTCCTGGCGAAGTCCTCCTGACACGTGGAGAGACAGAGGAGGCAGGCTCTCTTGTGTCCCTTCCTATAAGGACCCTAATCCCATCACGAGGGCTCCACTGTGTGGCCTAGCTACCTCCCAAACGCCCCCATTTCCAAATACCATCACATTGAGGGGTAGAGTTTCAACGTTTGAAATTGGGGGAGACACATTCGGTCTATAACACATCCCTACAACAGCAACCCTGGGAAGTAGGTATTGTTTGACCCCCCCCCCCGCCCCCGTCTGAGAGAGGAGGGGGCTTGGCTGTGAAATGGTAACTAACTTACCCAAGTTCACATCACTGCTTGGTGACAGTGCCAGGATTCAGTCCAGGTGAGCCCAGGAGTGGAAGATACAGGGCCCCCAGCTCCTGCGTCCCCTGCCCCGCGTTCTTCAATGCTCCCCACGGAAAGGCGGACCCCTCTTCTTCCTGCAAACAGCCCTGTAGAGCAGCGCATCGGAAACTGTTTGTGCATCTTGCCCTGGCCGGTTTGGCTCAGTGGTTAGAGCGTCAGCCCGCGGACCAGAGAGTCCCGGGTTCGGTTCCCGCGAAGGGCACGTACCTCGGTTGCAGTTTGTCCCCCGCCCCGGTTGGCAACCAGTCGATGTGTCTCTCTCACATCGATGTTTCTCTCTCTCTCTCTTCCCCCCTCTCTCCCTCCTGCTCTATCTCAAGATAAACACAAAAATGTCCTCAGGTGAGGATTAAATAAATAAATAAATAAATAAATAAATAAATAAATAAAAGATTGTTTGCACACCCGATGGAACTTATGCACCCTCTCATCTGAGAGCATATAAAACTTCACAACCGCGGAAGCTGGGTCAGGTGGGAGTGCCCAGTTCAATGTCAGTGTCGTGCCGCTCAGATGTCTCCCTGGGGCGTCACCCTCACCTTACGGTGCCTGGTGTGGAAAAGGCATGGCATCAGCGATAAACGAAAGACGCAGGTAAACCTCACCACAGACGCACGCGTCCATTCACAGGGATTCCACGGTCATGACCTCGGCCCGGCCATTTCACCCCTCCTAGCCTCAGTTTCCTCATCTGTAAAATAAGATGGTCATAATCCCTGCTTCCAGGGATTTTTTTAGAGACATAATGAGATACGGTATGTAAAGTTCTTAGAACAGGGCCTGGTGCAGTGTACATTTTTCAATAAGTATTTGCTATCGCATTATTATCATTATTAGTCCACCAATAGTAGCCCTTATTGCTTTCTATTACTCGTCACATTTTTAAGTGTGTATCTTGCCTCTTTGACAGGCAGTTAGCTCTTGAGGGCAGCCAGACTGCTTGGGGTTAGATTTATTTATTTCTCTCTAGCGTGTGCCCTTGGGAAAGTCCCTTCACCTTCCTGAGCCTCGGTTTCCTCTCCTGTAAAATGGAAATAATAATAGCATCTACCCTGCAGTATTGCTTGTATCTGTGCAGCGTGCTAGAACAGTACCTGGAACACAGCAAGGGCTAAATAAATGTCAGCTATTATTGTTGTTATGGTTACTGGCATTATTGTCAATAACGCTATCCCACTGAGAGCTGAGCTCATGGAAGGAGCTCAGTAAATGCTGGTTGGTTGACAGGTGACCCTTTCCAGGTCACACAATCAGTTACATTCCAATCAGTGGGTTTCCTCTTACGGCATGGGCCCCGCCGTAGTACGTAAAGCAGCAGACCCAACATCTGCCCTGGCTGATCAAGGACCAAGAATCAGGGGTGGAAACAGACACTGAAATATGATGCTTCCGGCCCAATAAAATTGTCAGATGGGCTGCTCTGAGCAAGTGCCTGATTAAGCGAATCTAACCACAGTCGTAGGTTATTCCTCGGCACCATTGATGAGCTGGGGATCGATCGATTGTCTGGGCTGGAAGCAGAGGCGGTGCAGGGAGGTGAGGGTGCCAGGCAGGCCTCCACTGGCAGAAACAAATTAATTATGTCTCCGGGGCTGCCTGGCAGGAGGGCCATAAATCATGGTGGTAAATCGATGGCTTGGGGTGTAGACAGCCCTGAGATGGGCTTGGGGGCTCCCGGGGAGGTGGAAGGACCAGGGGCCCAGCGGGGCTGTATCTGAACAGGCCAAATGGCCCCAGACACAGGTCTGCTCGTTCTAACTGTGTGACCTTGGGCAAGTCGAGTAACCTTGCAGGGACCATTTCCTCGTCTACAAATTAAATGAATGCTCCCAGGGGTCCTGGGAGGGTTCTATGAGATGCAGGCTGTCTACCACTGTCCTGTCCACTCTGGCAGCCACGCGTGGCCACTGGGCACTTTATTTTTTATTTTTGTTAATCCTCACCCGAGGATATTTTTTCCATTGATTTTTAGATAGAGTGGAGGGAAAGGGAGAAAGAGAGAGAGAGAAACATCCATGTGAGAGAGACACATTGAGTGGTTGCCTCCTGCATGACCCTGACCGTGCCCAGGATCAAACCTGCAACCCAGGTACATGCCCTTGCCCGGAAATCCAGCCCGAGGCCCTTCTGTCCGAGGGCCGACGCTCTAACGGCTGAGCCACCCGGCCAGGGCACAATTGAGCACTTTATTTTTAAAATTTTTTTGCTTTTATCTTCTAGAACAGGAGGGAGAGAGGGAGGGAGAGAGAAAGAGAAACGTCGACCTGAGAGAGACACGTCGAGTACTTGTCACCCACACGACCCCAACCAGGGTGGGGGACAAACTGCAACTGAGGTACGTGCCCTTAGCGGGAACCGAACCCGGGACTCTTTGGTCCGCGGGCCGACGCTCTAACCGCTGAGCCAAACTGGCCAGGGCGCCACTGAGCACTGTAAACACAGCAGGTCCAACTGAGATGCGCTGTGAGCATAAGGGACTCACCAGGTGCCGAAGGCGCAACATGATAAAGACATGGAAACCATCTCACTAACGCTTTCGTACCGAGTGCACGCCGAAATACTACTTCAGATACATATGAAGTAATAACATTTGGATACATATTTATATAAGAATAAATAAAATACATTATCAAAATTAATTTTACCCATTTCTTTTACCTTTAAAACAATGTGGCTACAAGAAAATCTAAGTTATATATATGACCCTCATTATATTGCTATTGCATGACACTGGTCCAGTCCTCTCTCTCGCTCTTCTTTTTTAATCCTCACCCGAGGACATTTTTCCATTTTTGTTCAGATAGAGCGGGAGGGAGAGAGAGGGAGAGAGAGAAACATCGATGTGAGAGAGACACATCGACTGGTTGCCTCCTGCACAACCCCAACCAGGGCCAGGGACGAACTGCAACCGAGGTACGTGCCCTTGGCTGGAGTCGAACCTATGACTCATTGATCTGCGGGCCGACGCTCTACTGCTGAGCCAAACGGGCCAGGGCTAGTCCTTTCTTTCTCCCATATGTTTTTGCTCCATGAAATTTGATGAACTGCTGTGTTGTCCTGGACAAATCTTTTCTTCCTCCCCGAGTCTCAGTTTCCTCACTTGTCAGAGAGAGAGAATAATTATAGTTCACATTTACGGAGCCTTTACCATGTACTGAGTACTGTTCCAAGCATGCTATATTCGTTGGCTCATTTACTCCTCAGAAGAACACTATGAAGCAGACATGAACCCATTTCACAGCCGAGGAAACTGAGGCCCCTCTGGGTGAAGCCCTCACGGAAGCTGTGTGACCAGCAAGAAGCAAGGGCCCAGAGCTTGAGCCTGGTCCTCCTTCATTCCAAAGCCTATATTCTTTACTGCCCCTCTGGACTTGTCCATGTCACTTGCTTCACACATTGTTGACCGCTCACGAGTTAACTCGTGTTTGCACTTGCATTAGCTATTTCAATTTTGGAAACGCAGGGTAATAGAGGATTATTGTACTTGTGACTCTTCGCCCTGAGGGTCGAAGTTCGAAAAACAGCACACTGTTCTATGTTCTTGAAGTCGCTAGGGAATGGATATCTGCTGGTTCGAATGAGTGCAGCTCAGAACCTAACACTTCTGGTCCTTCTAAAAGAGCTCCTTACATTGATTCACCTTTTAGGCTTTCAGGGCAACTAAAAGACCCCGTTTTAGAAAAAACAGTCACTGGTGTAAAAAAAAATCCAACTAGAAGGTGTAAAGTGTGTGTTTCAAAAGGTGATTGCTATACAGTATACCACACCAAAAAAAGTTACTAAAATCTATAATATGTATAAAATATAATATGTAGCAGATATGTACAAAGTTTCATTTAAATTCATTATGTATAAATAAAGTATACTGAAGTTTATTTAGATTGTTTCACTTTCATACGCAATTATAAAAAAATAAGCGGTGACATGACATAACTTCTGCGTAAAATTGCCGGTCAACAATGTGTTAATTTAGGGCCTCGAGCATGTCAGGACACATGGGTAAGTGGGAATTGGCATGCTCAGTGACATTCCTCGTTCAGCCAGCGAGCTCCAAGCGCCCCAGGATAGTGTCCTCCAAGACACTCTGGGCCCGGAGCCTTCCTAGTGCTGCGAGGGTGGGCTGTTCTATTCTGAGAATAGATTTGCCCCCAAGTTCCTCACACTCACCCCCACCTGATGTTCTTACAGCTTTCTGAAAAGGTCACTCTAATTCCTGGAAGTGATAATTCCAGATAAATAGGCTGCTTTATTTGCCCTTTTCTCATTGAGGAGGGGTGCATGTGTTCGTGGCTATACGTGGAATAATTGCATCACCTGATATGGGTCTGTTTTTAAATGTGTGTGTATGGGAAGAAGAATGGGTGCTGGGCAGCAAGGGGTGGAATGTAACCAGCACCTGCGTGTGTGTGCACGCGTACGCATGTGCCAGATCCTCTCCTTCTTCAACACAACATCCCCTTTCTTTAGGGAACGATCCCTCCTCCCCTCTATGTCATGCCTGCTGGACTACCACACACACAGCCCCACCCCTTGACTGCCGTGTAACCCACGCTAGGCCAATCAGACTCCCTTTCTTGGGGATTTGAATCTTGCGCAGATACCACGGGGACTGGTATCATTTGCATTTGTCCTTTGAGGGAGCCCACCATCCCTGCTGCTGAGGTCCAGGCTCTGCCCTGGTTACTGCCTTTCTGCAGCCAGTTGTTCAGCGCACCTTTCAATTTTGTGAGCTCGCTGTAACTTTCCGATTTACCCTCCCCTTGCTTGGAAGCTGGACCCAGTCTGTTTTTGTTTTTTCATTGAAAGACTTCAAAATGTTAGAGAACTGGCAAGCAGCAGAGAGGAAGGACCTCCTTCTCTGGACTGTCTACCTTGCAGGAGGGTTTGGGGGGAGGGGTTAAAGTGGGGAGAAGTCTCAGCAATGGCCTGAGAAGGTCAAAGCTCTTCTCAACATTTCTGCCATTTGTGGGATTCGTGTTTCCACGGCGCTGCTGCCATGCTCGGTGACCCCAGCCACTGCACATGTCGGCCGGGACACTGAGCTTCCTGTCTGAGTTCCGTTCAAAAAAATAGAAAGAAATCCAATTGGGTAAGTCATTTTTGAGGATAGTAGACTTTCTGAAGATTCCAGGGTAGGGGTGGAAGACAGGAGGGATTAACACCGCTTTAATGAGACCAACTTTAAAAGGGATCATCGGGCACCACAGGTTTTTGGGTGGTTTTTTGTTTGGTTTTTTTTTTTAGTGCTGAAATCCAGATTTTTTTCCCCTTTTGCTTGTGTGCAATATTCCCATTATATTCTTGGCCAATAACCCTATATAAAAAAAAGGAAATTAAGTTCATCTTGCATGATTGCTTTTCTGTGAATACTTACTGACTTTTTAAAAATATATTCAATATCATTTTTATTAGTTTCGGGTGTACAGCGTAGTGGGTAGACACAGTCATATACTTTACAAAGTGTTCTCCCCGATATTTCCAGCACCCACCTAGCACCATACATACTTCTTAATCCTGTTACCTCTTTTACCTAGACCCTTACTCCCCTACCCTCTCAGGCACCACAGTTTTTATTTTAAAAAAAAATTTTTTTTTTATTCTATATTGATTTTAGAGAGAGGAAGGGAGAGGGAGAGAGAGGTAGAAACAGTGATGAGAGAGAACATCGATTGGCTGCCTCCTGCATGCCCCCCACTGGGGATTGGGCCCACAACCTGGGCATGTGCCCTGACCGGGAATCGAACTGGCAACCTCTTGGTGCATGAGTCGATGCTCAACTACTGAGCCACACCGGCCGGGCCAGGCACCACAGTTTTTAAAATGTCCCTCAAACAACACTTTCTGGCGTTGGTGATGAGATGCTTCAACTCCCCTTTTCCTCACCCAGCTCTGGCCTCTCTCCACCTTGCTGGTTTTCTCTTCCTTTCCTCTCTTCAAGCTTTTCTAATCTTCCTTTCTTGCCCTTCACCCTGGGGGGAAATTGTTCTACCCTCTATCACAGAGCCAGTTCACACTTTCCTTAAAACCGTCAGGAGATCTGACACCCCGGCTCTTGGGCTTCCCTTTCCACTTCCCACCCTGAGATTTCGGTCGCCAGCTGTCAGTATCATCATACTTTCCCCACTTACCTGCCTTGATTATTCTGAGCTGTGACCCCAGGTCGTCACAGGAACCCTTATCTTAGCTTCTCCCACTACTCTCCTCACTGCCTCCCAACGGTGCTCCCCCCAAAAAACCAGGGATCTGTGTGCAACGCTGGGCATCTGCTGAGAACAAGAGCAGGGGTGTTCAGTGTTGCTCCCCATTGGGGAAAGGGAATAAGAGAGAACAGCTCCCATATACTCGGGCGCCCACTATGTGCCAGGCCCGGAGCCAAGCACTTGACCTGCATTGCCTCATTCAGTCTTCATGAGGACCTAGGAGGTGGGTACCAAAATGACCTGCTGTTCCCAGACATGGAAACTGAGGTTTGGAGGAGCCAGTCTATCTGGGCCCCCCAATCCCATGACCTCACCTGCTGCCTGCCTGCAGATGGGTGGGAACTCGCTCCATCCCCCAGTGGAGCCCCCACTGCAGCCCCCACGTGGGCTGGCCTGCATTCGCAAAGTCCACTTTTGGATGGTTTTTGCCCTCCAAACGGCTTGGTAACAGCGAGAGCCCCGAGTCCTGCTCTTCAGGCTCCAAATTGAATTACATCCATCAGCCCGGCGCCAGCACTATTGTTCCCAGGGCCTTCCCAGCTTTAATTAGAATATTTTTATTTTCCCTAGGAGAGGGAGGACAGCCTATCTCAGCTTCAGTAACCTTGCCAGAGGCCAGAACCTGGAACCGCGGGGCTCGTGGGCCATCAGATGGAGCAGCAGGCGGGAGGCTGCGTGGAGGGCTGTGATTCTGTATTTGCACGGGCACCCCTCTGCCTCTTCCCACCCTCGGTGAGCTGGTGTGACGCCGAAAAGGAAGAGGGAGCCCAGAAGGAAATGGCTTTGAAAAGGACACACGTGCATTCGTGTGTGTGTGCACACGTCAGCACACACACCACACTCACTGAGGAGCGAGGGGCAGGGAGTCAGCTCATCGGCACGCGGACTAAGGTTCCAATGCAGCCACATCGGACGGAAGGACATGCGGGAGAGACAAGGGCAGCAGTTCACGCCAAACGCTGGAGCAGAGCAGTACGGTGGTCGCGCGGCACTGCCCACTGGGAGTATCATGCACGCCTCATATATAATTGTAACACTTCTAGTAACCATGCTAAAGAAATAGTCAAAAGAAACCGGTGAAATTCCTTTTCATAATCTCTTATATTTAACCCGGTACATGCAAATATCATCGGGTCAACATGTAATCAATAAGAAAAACTATTATTATTATTATTATTATTATTTTCCTTTATTGATTTTAGAAAGAGAGGAAGTAAGGGAGAGAGAGATAGAAACATTGATAAGAGAGAACATTGATTGGCCGCCTCCTGCATGTCCCCCACTGGGGATCAGGCCCACAACCTGGGCATGTGTCCTGACCGGGAATTGAACAGGTGACCTCTTGATGCATGGGTCGATACTCAACCACTGAGCCACACCGGCCGGACAAGAAAAATTATTTATGAGATTTTTTCCAATATCTGGTGTGTATTTTACACTCACAACACATCTCAATGTAGACCCGACTGTTTTCGGGGCTCCTAGCCACACGCGGCTGCCACCTGGAGGCCCGGAGGTTGATATTTGCACCACTTCAAGTTGTTCTGTAGGGTTGGTCTCTGGCATTATCTTGGACAGGTGCAAACCTCTCTTCTCTCGCGTCCTTTACCTGTGGGCTATGGGATGATAAGGGCATCTCTCTCACAGGCTGCTGTGAGCATTCAATAAGGCCGTTTGTGCAAACCCCTTAGCAGAGCGCCTGTATACAGTGGGTCCTGGAACGTTAGCTATTCGGCAACTGTTGCCGTAGGACAATGATAACTAATAAATAGGACAATGTAATACAAGCCAGGCCATTGGCTGGTGGCTTTCCATTCTTCGTCCACGTTAAGCCCCACCACAGTACTTAGACGTGGGAACTATTAGCATCTATATTCTCAGGCACAGAGACTGAAGGTCACTAGTCCTTTTTAGCTGTGCAACAGGGCAAGTCACGTCCCCTCTTTATACACCCCCACCCGCCCCATACTCTAGCAGGCATCATTTACGTACAGTAAAATGTACACGTCTCAGATCTATAGCTCGATGCATTTTGCCAAATGAAAGTTGTATCACCTACATCAATTTATATAAAATCACTCCAGAAGCTTCCCCGTGCCCCTTCCCAGAGGTGAGCACTGTCCTGGTCTCTGTCACCGTAGAGGGACGCTGCCTGCCCTTGAACTTCAGGTGCCTGACATTCTGCACTATATACTCTTCTGTGTCCAGCTTCTGCCACGCAGCGGAGTTTCTGTGATTCAGCCATGCTGTCGCATAGATCAGTGGTTCATTCCTTTTTATTGTGAGTGGTACTCTGTGGTAGGGACCCAATTATTATTATTGTTGTTGTTATTTTTAGCCATCCTCCGTCCTCTTGTTTGTGGATATTTGGGTTGTTTCCTGTATAAGTCCTTTTGTTTTTATTTCTCTTGGGTAAATACGTCCTTGAATTGCTCAATCCTATGGTAAGAATATACAGCGATGGGCAAAAGTAGGTTAATTATCATCATCATCATCATCATCAATAAACTGTTTTGCATACTGACAACTGTAAACCTACTTTTGCCCATCCCTGTATATTATTGTATTAGAAACTGACAAGCAGATCTCCAAAGTGGTTGCACCATTTTGCTTTATGTCACCGTGTTCTTTGCTGTAAACTGGGGATGCTGTATGTCTTGCGTCCCTCTGTCATGTGAGGAGGAAGTCAGGTCCTTGGTGCCAAGTAGCTTAGCTGTGATGGCTGCTGTTTGCACTTCCCCTCCTGTGGGGGGATCTGCACCGGTGATGGGGGGCAGGGGAGAAGAGGGACAAGGACCCAGTTCCACAGTCAGCACTGAACAGGAGAGGGGTCACCTTGGAGGTGTCCTTCCTCGCTGACTCCTGTGCGGGATCTCATTTTCTCCCTGCCCGGCGAGGCAACCACGACGATTATTTGCACATCCTCTGAGCCAGAGAGGGCAGAAGATACAGTCCCCACAAAGCAGACCCTGCTGCCACCTTGGAGAGGGACCTCCAGGTATGGCCCCATGGTTGGCATAAACCTCCCTCATCCTTGATTGAACTTGGCCAGGAAAGGACATTCTGGGCGGAATGCATGGCCTGGTTTCTGAGTCCCGGCCGATGTAGTATTCTCTAGGCGGCTGTGATGAAGGCTCTGTCACAGCTGCCGCTAGGGACACCTGTTTCCTGGGGATTTGGTTTCAGTTGTCAAAATGGCTCCAGTTTGAAACTCTGCATATAAATTCCAAGCCCTGAAGCTGGTGATTTTGAAGGTGTGTCTCTGTGGGTTTGTCCTGTTCGTCAATTTCCCATCTATATCTTTTTATATAGATGTTAAAAGGTCCAGTGGCTTAGAGTCAGACAGACACTGCTTCATTCTGGCTCTGCCTCATGCTATCTGGGTGACTGCCTCTCTCTGAGCCTCAGTTTCCCCATCTGAAAAGCAAAATTACTAATTCTGTGGCTGAGACCACAGGGTCCTCCCTCCACCCCGTAGCCATTCTCCCATTTCCTTCCCTGACTTGTAGTTGGACTCGTGGCCACCTGGAGTAAAAACTTCATTCCCCATCACTCCCTGCAGCTGGGGGTAGTCTCATGACTAATTCTAGCCCCCAGGGAGATGAGCATAAATGTCATGTGCGATTGCCTGGAAGGACCCTGTAAGAGAGGAGTGAGCCTTTCTTTGTCCTTCCTCCTGTCTGTTGGCTGGGATGTGGTTGTGATGTAGCAGCTCAGGCAGCTATGCTGGGCCGCGAGGACTAACTGTCTCTGGACTTGTTTGACATGGGAAAAGACCTTCTTTCTTCAGCCACGGTCATTTTGTTTCTTGTCTTTGCAATCCATCTGAATCCTAACTGATGCCTGCTATTGGGAGGGTTAATAGCACGGTGCCCGGTACAGAGTGATCACTCGCTATGTTATAGATATTGTATTGTTTTAAAAGCAAGGACAAAGGGATGGTAGATTGTGGTTGGGTGATCTGATGCATCATTTCAGATAGGATTTAGGTGAGAGAACGAAATCCTAAATAGAGCTCCTTGAGCTGGTGTGTGTGCGTGTGCGTGTGTGTGTGTCCATCCCTAGGGTCTATACTTCTGCCAGAACCTCAGAGACATGCATGTGTGTGTGTGTGTGTGGGGGGGTCTATTTATTCTCAGAGCTTTGTTCTGGGTGGAGCTGGCCCCCATCCTCAAGCAACTCCGCCTTTCTCTGCATCTGGAATTCCATCTCTTCGTTTCTCATCTCGCAGTCTGGGGCGATGGCCATGGGCTGTGCTCTAATTCCTCGTCTTTTCCCCAGCACGCCACTGACAGAACTGGCCCAAACAATCCTTTATTGCCTTTTTTCACCCTGGAACCAAGGCTCCCCTGGCACAGCTCTGGAGGAGGCTGGGGAAGGACCAGAAAACAGCTGCCCCAACTCTGACTCCTTCAGAGTAGAACATTGCAGACAAGAGCCCTGGTCCCTGCTGCCCAGCCAGCTGAGGTGCTTCTGGGCCCCCACCCACAATAACAAGACCATGCTGGGGTGAGCCCTCGCTCTGTGCTGGGATGAATGCTAAACGCCTCCCAGGCATTCTCTCATTGACTCCTGACGCCACGGCTGGTGTGGTGCCCATTTGATAGATGCAGAAGCTGAGGCTCAGCGAGGTCAAAGAACTTAACGAGCATCACACGCCAGTCTGGAGTGAGGCTCCCAGGCTCTGCTGCTAACCACCACGCCCCACTCCTCCTTCCCACAGCCGCCTTCTCCCTCTGCGGCCTCTGTGCTGAGTGGGCGCTGGAAATGCAGGCAGTCAGAGCCCCGGGAGACGGGACTCTCAGACAGGGCTGGCCTCAGAATCCCTCTGCTCAATCTTGGTAAACAAACACTTTGCTTCCAAACAGAAAATGCTTGATTGTTCCGTTTTGATTATAGACGCCATCTGTGGCTGTCTAAAGCATGCTGATGAGACACGAAGGTGTACAGAAAAGCCTGTGCTTCCCCGTCCGGAGGTTCACGTACGTGAATGTCATCGAGCCCTCTGTGGGTCGGCCCACGGGTGTGCGGGGGACAGGGCTGACCAGCACAGACGCGCCCCGCCTCCCGGGAACCCCTTGCCCGCACCTGCACAGACCCTCCCAGCCTGTTTTCTATGCCGTCACACGACACACATTTTTTACAAGGATGGAGCCGTTCTATAGAACCATCACCATTTTTCTTACTGTCATCTAATGATGGCTTTTCAGTTCTTCTCAGAAAATAGACCTTGCAGAGAGTGCGGACCCGCCCCCCACCCCACCCTCGGAGTCATCTGGAAGCTTTGGGTTGGAACAGCCAGGTGACAATCACACTCGTCTAGCCCGGCAGGGTTGCCCGCCTCGCTGCTCCACTGTGACCCATCTGTGAAACAAACGACTTCCCTCCCACATTCACCGAAGAGCAAATGAGCAGCACACCCACAGCACAGTGCCCGATACACAGGTGTTTAAAAAAGGCTGGGTTTCTTCTGCTAGGACTTTCTTTTGCTCAAGAGCCTAGCAGAGTAATTTTTGTTTAGGCTTGCGTTCATTTATTTATTTTTTGAATCTGGGGTGCTGAGGCTGGCTGCTTATGGCGCATTCACGTTAGTGTCTGCAAGCGTCTCCCGTGCGTCATTCATTTATTCACCCACTCCCATGATCCTCGGGCCCCACTCTCATACCCTTCCCCACCCCCACGCACACCTTACAGGCAGCTGGTCCCATCGGCTTGATGTCTTTTTATTCGTATCTATTCCCCGGGAAACATGTTGGGTGTGCATGTGGCTTTCACGTACCTGAACGGTGCCGTGCTGCGTGGGTTCCATCCTGAGTGTCGTTTTCTTCCAGGCGGGGTGGTTTTAGATTCATCCGCCGTCGCACCTACATCCAGGACTGCGCCGTGGTACTCCCTGGTGTGTCCATCTATTTCACTCATCTTATTTAGGGGCAGACACTAGAGGGCCTCAGCTTGCTGCCACCACAGACAGTGTGGTGTCGAGCGTCCTCATGTGGGCCCGAGTGGAATTTCCCTGTGGCGGGCTGTCCCCAGCTGCCTTCCCAATTAGGACCTTCACGTGATGCAAATGTCAGCAAGTATCTTCTGATGGATCCCACCTGGGTCCCGCTGCATCAGGCCCCTCCCTATCTTCTGCTTAGGAGCACTGATGAAAAGCCAGGTGTAACCGTGTTAAGGTCTAATAGCTGTTCGGCATCTTCTCCACTTCAGAACTGTGGTGGCTGGACCTCATCGTCCTCACTTGTACAATGGGGGGGGGGGGGGGGGGTGTCAATGAGATCATCTAGAAAATCAACAGAGCAGAAAGAGTTGGAAGGGTGCTAGTCCCAGTTCTGCTGCTTACCAACGATGTGCCCTTGGGCAAGTGGCTTTACCACTCTGAGCCTCAGCTTTCCCGTCTGTAAAATGGGTACCTAATAGTACCTCTCTCGCTGGGAGGAGGCAGGAATGAGTCAC
The DNA here is from genome assembly GCA_030848825.1 of Tadarida brasiliensis. Classification (NCBI taxonomy): domain Eukaryota; kingdom Metazoa; phylum Chordata; class Mammalia; order Chiroptera; family Molossidae; genus Tadarida; species Tadarida brasiliensis. Next base: position 13,018,510 of record CM061277.1, on the reverse strand, counting down.
AGGCCTGTAGCCTGAGCTCCGAACACTCAGGAAGTTCGTAAAAGACCCTCTGCTGAACCTCTTTCTGTGGGTTTCAAGCCATGAATCTTGCTGTTGGGTTTCTTTTCTGTGCTCTCCCCCACCCCAGCTCCATGCCAACTTTTCTAAAAGACCGAGGTGAACAACACGTTTTTATTGGCAAGTGCCAGTGTACTATTTAACTGCCGGGTTTAGCTGGCTTCCCATTTATATTTTAATGTAGGTGCTTGGTTTTCATTGTTTGCTAGGCATCTGGGCCTTCCCCTAATGTGACTTTTATAGAGAAGCTGTATGCCTGGCTGCAGACTGCCTTTCTGAAATCCTTCTTTCACACCGGATTCTGCTTTTTTTTTTTTTTTTTTAAATCCTCACTTGAGGATATGTTTTTATTGATTTTAGAAAGAGAGGAAGCGAGGGAGCTAGAGAAACATTGATGTGAGAAACATCGATTGGTTGCCTCCCATATGTGCCCCAACTGGGGAGCGAACCTACAACCTAGGTATGTGCCCCAACCAGGAAGCAAACCCACAAACGTTTGGTGCATGGGACGACACTCAAACCAGCTGAGCCACCCAGCCAGAGCTGGGTTCTGCTCTTTAGTGTATGCACATATTGGTATATGCAACAAATATTTATCGAACACCTACTATGGTCCTGACACTTTGTTTGACTGAAGTAAAACATTGTTCTCCTGAAACTTTCAATCCAAAGAGGAAGACAGATATTAGACAACTAATTACACAGATAACAATTTAAATTAAAATGTCATAAATTTGTTATATTATACAAACATATACACACAGAAAAATAAGTGTAAGAGGGGACACAAAAATGTGAATGTTGATTTTCTTTGGATGATGGGCGTTATCGGACAGAACTCTTTCAGCTGCAAATGTCAGAAACTTGATTTAAACTTATTTAAGCAGGAAAAGGAATTTGTGGTCTCATCTATTAAGTTGAATGATGTGAAACAGTCACTTTGAGGTCAAAAACTGTTAAATACTAGCAATTGTATACGGTTCTGGTTAATAACTGAAAAGTCTGTTACAGTGCCAGCTTCAGGTATAGTTGGATCCAGGAACTCAGACACTGTCAGTAATTTATTTTTCCACATACCTCAGTTCACCTTTCCTCTGTTGAGTTGAGAGCTTCATTCTCAGCAAGCTCTCCACAGACTGGGGCAAGAATGCTCTCAGCCTTTTTGTAGCTTAAAACAAGGACAAAGGGGCCTCTTTCGCAGTGATTCCAGGGCAGGTTCTGCACAGAGCTCTAATTGGCTGAGCTTGGCTGTGCTCCCTTACATGAACCAATCATTGTGGCCAGGGCCGGATGCTCTGGCCATTTCTGGATCCCATGCTCCTTCCTCCCCACCAGCCTGGGGGTAGAGTCAGCTCCTAATTAACTGGGGTGGAAAGTGGGGCATGTATGATTTCCCAGGGCAACATTGGAGTCCGGTAGTTCCACCTTGCCATGGTTTTGCTTTCCATGGTTTCAGTTACCCACAGTCAACTACGACCCAACAACATTAATGGAGAATTCCAGAAATAAACAATTCATAAATTTTACATGGCATGCTGTTCTGAGCAGCACGGTGAGATCTGGCACTGTTTTGCTCCCTTTTGTTTGGGACATGAATCATCCCTTTGTCCAGTTCTCCACGCTGCATACACTACTTACCTGTTAGTCACTTAGTGGCCGTCTGGGTTATCAGATGGACTGTCTCGACATTGCGGGGCTCATGTTCAAGAGACCCTTATTTTAGTTCATAATGACCCCAAAGCATGAGAGTAGTGATGCTGGCAACATGGATATAAGTTACGGCCAAAGAGAAGCCGTAAACTTTATGTATGTGTCCGGAAAAGTATAGTATATGTAGTGTTCCGTACTATCCACGGTCTCAGGCATCCACTGGGGGTCTTGGAATGTACCCCCCTCGGGTAAGGGGGGACTATTACTGTATGTAACAGGAAGAAATGGCTGCCTCAGGGAGATTTGGGCAATTATTTTCTTTATCCTTTTTATTCTCTCTTTGCCTCAATGCATTTCTTAAAAATCTACAATGAACATGATTTACTTGCAAAAGAAACATTGCTAAGTTATTAAAAAGAAACCCAAAGATATTGAGAATGGAATTTGGACACAAATGTGGCCTGGCTTTCTTCCCGGCTGATGATGGCTTTCTGTGTCATCCCTTCCAGGTACGTCTGCATCTCCACCGGTTGGACCGCTGTGACCCCAAGGAGAGTATAATGAAGGACTTCGGGGCACCGAGCCAGCCCGGGAGGCCCCGGGTCCATCATCTGCTTTCACTGGGGCCATATTGCCATGAAATCCAGTTGACCTTGAAAAACTTTCATGAGGATTCAATCGGCGGCCTCAGCGGTGGCATTCTGCTCTGAAGCTCAGTTTCGGCACCTGCCAGTTGGGATCGATAACAGCTCCTTTTTCCAAGATTGCTGTGAGATCCGGGAGCTAACAGGTAGGCACAGCCCTGAAGGCGCGATCTCCCCACTGGTCTCCCCACTCCTTCCCTTCCACAGGCCTCTGCCCCTGAGGGCTGGGCGGGCAGGTGGCCACGCAGAGTATGGGATCGAGCCAGGCTAACTCAGGCCAGCTCTGCCGTGTGCTAGCTGTGTAGCCTCAAGCAGGACATGTACCTTCAATGCATCTGAGCTCCCTCACCTGAGACACGGGCATGAAGCTACTCTCCATGCAGAGTTGAAAGGATCTGACTCGGTAACATTTTAATGAAACAACTTGACGCTTAGTGGACCCTTTCTGGGGATGTTTGCACAGTTCTTTCCCAGAGGCGTCAATAGAAAATACATCCATGTAGGTAGAGACTGTCTTTTATAAATGTATTTACATGTGTAATTGTGATCATTACATGGAAGAATGATGGGAAGGAGAGAAGTAAGGAAGTAAGGAAGGAAAGAAAGAAAGAAAGAAAGAAAGAAAGAAAGAAAGAAAGAAAGAAAGAAAGAAAGAAAGAAAGAGGAGAGATGGCAGTCAGTGAGTTCCTATACTATGATTTTTAAGATGTCGACTTACTTTTTCAATTTAAAAAAGATCAATCTAGCTATTCTAAAATGCTAAATTATCAAAGATGTTCACTTATAAAAAATTTTTTTAACCATACTTGGGGCTATTTCACACCACAATTTTTCCTTCTCTCCTTCTCTTTCTTTCTTTCTTTCTTTCTTTCTTTCTTTCTTTCTTTCTTTCTTTCTTTCTTTCTTTCTTTACTTCCTTACTTCCTTACTTCTCTCCTTCCCATCATTCTTCCATCCATCATTTATTAAGCCATATATCCATTCATCTATCCATCCATCATCCATCCATCCATACATCCATAATCCTCCCATCCATCCCTCCATCCAACCCTCCATCCATCCCTCTATTCAACATATAATGGCTACTATATTCCAGGCCCTTATTCTGGATGCTGGCTACACCGTGATAAGACAGACATGGTTCCTGACCTCAGAACACTTACTCCAGATTCTTGGGAAGTGGCATGTGACTGAAAAATCGGAGGCTGACTGTGATTTGGGATCTCAGCTTGGTACCTGGGGCGGGGCAGCTTCTCTGACATCAGGGAAGTGGTCCGGGCAGATGTCTGGACCCGCTGCACTGCAGCCACATCGGAACCGTCTCACGGCAGCCGCGTGTTTGCAAAGCGCGTGGGTGGCAGTGCCCTGTCGGGACTCCAGCCTTTGCTCCTGCTGTGGAAGTCACTCCCTGTGGACACCCATCCCCGGGAAGGGTCCGTGTGGGATGAGGGTGCGGGTGGTACTTCTAAGACGAAGATGTTGTGGTCTCGAGCAATCAATTGGAAATGTCAATGCGATGTGACTTTTTTGCACCCTAACTTTAAAATTGGGTTTATGCCCATTTGGAGGAAAGCCTTGCCCTCCTTTGTTTAGCCCCAGCCGATCTGAGTGGGTTTTGTTATGGCCACATGTCTTCACACTCGGCCCAGTGAGAATTACTTTGCGTAATTGTTGGCACAGCCCTGTGAAGCTGGCTTCGTTACTGACACTGTTTCAGCAATGAGGAAATAAGTGACCAGACAGGTGAAGTGGCTTGTCCCGGGTCACAGAGTTGGAAAACCTCAGAGGTGGGATTTGCACCCACAGTGCTCAGCGGGTCTGGAAGCCGAAAGCAGGGGAGGGCGTTCCCGGCAGCGTGAATGGCGTGTGCCAGGCTGGGGGGGGGGGGGGGCGTGGGGGCGGAAGGGCGCCGCTGCGGTTCTGCGTGGGGAGCAGATGCAGGCGCTGGAATGGGCGCAGCGGCCAGATTCCTGCCCTCTTCAAGCACACCAGGCCCTCATGTGCTGGAGAACAGACAAAGGGAAGTTCTCTGCACAGAAGCATCACGAACACTCCCTCCCGCAGCTGGGCCTCCACGGGGGCATGGCTGCTCTGTGACAGCCTGGACCAAGGGACTTTTTCTGTAAACAGATTACGTCATTACTGGGAGAGAGGCTTGAGTTGTGAGGATGGTCCCACAACTGGAACCATCTGGACTTCTAAAAGCTTGGTAACTCTGCATCAACAACCCTCCGCGTAAGGCACAGAGTGCGCTGAGATTCAGAACCAGGAGTTTGCCGTGGGGAGGCAGCGAGGTCCAGCAGGGACTCAGGGGCATGAGGTTTTTAGGCAGGGTGGTTTGCTGTGTGACCCCGGACAGATGTCTCCCCCTCTCTGTGCTTCACTTTTCCTCCCTAATGAGCCTGATTTATTCATTGCACAGGGAGACTTGGAACTAGAAATCGTCTACATGTTCTTTGTTAAACACCACCCAAGACCCTTCTCTTAAGATCCCAGGGCTTTCTACCCTCCAGTCACCCGAACTTGGCTAGGTGTCTGATTCGCCTCTGATCCCCAGAGCGAGGGTGATGGCGGGGGGAGGGAGGAAGTGATGTCCAGCAATCCTCTAGTATGAGGAGGAGTTTATGTGAGGCCCTGCGGCCAGTTTCCATGTCAAACACATCAGTCTCACTTGACGTTCTGGATAATGCTGTCTGTACTTATCCTGTGTCCTCGTCCAGTTCGGTACCACCTCCCGCTCGCCCGCTCGGGAGGTCTTGGGCTGGAGGAAACTGTCACCGTGGTGGTCCTCTGTCCAGAGAATAAGGGCGAGAGACTTAGAGGTGTCCCTGGAACCTTCCCTCCCCATCTGCCTTGATGAAATATTTTGAGCCGAGGTGGAGAAGCCACCTCCCATGTCCACTCACACTCCCTAAGTCCACTGAGCTCCAGAGAAAGCCACAGACATTTCAGAGAAGCAGAGGTGGCACCTCAGGGTTGGAGAGGGTGTGTCCCCTGGTCCCCAGATGGAAGGGTCGATGGAGGCGTGAGGCGCCCCCTGCAGGCTGGGCTCGGAGCAGACCCCTGGGGGCAGTATCCTTGGGGAGGGCGGTGATTTCTCTCTCCCAACACCGTGATTAGTCTGATTCCTCTGAAGACAGTTCCTAAATCCATTCCTGCATCCTCTTCAGTTGTACTCACTACCCGCCCCCCTCGTTATCACAATGCACATCGACCGTAGAAACAAGGAAACACAGAAAAGTAAAGAGGGAAAAATTTCAAAAACATAATCCCATCACTTGGAGACCACATCCTATTTCATTTTCCCTGCGTGTTTATATATAGGGAAGCACTAATATTTTATGTAACCTCAATGTCCCCCGATTGTATATACGGTCTTGAATCGCTTCTTAGTCACTCAGAGTTATTAGCATCTCCTCGCGTCCTCCCGTATCTGTCGACACCTTGCTTTTCATAGCTGGAGGGTGCTTTCCTGCAGCCGAGAGGAACCCCGAGAGCTCTGCGTGCTCCACGTAAGATGCCCCGCCACCCCTTGTCCCTGTCACCACTGGTGGAAGTGAGGAGGGGGCCTTGGGACTCTGGGTGCTCCTGGTAAAACCCCACCCTTACTCTTGTACTCCCCCCCCAAAACATGCGTCCAGCCTCCCCACCACTCTCTCTGCCTAGAGACCCTCAGAAATCATTTTATTTTTCCCTTTACCCCTTTTCACATGAGCCGTCCAGGACTCCTTGGTCATCCCTCATGCCCTACTCTAATCCCAAAAGGACTCTGTGGGCGGAGAAGCAAGTCACCACCAACCACACTGGCACTGCCCTACGCCATGCTTTATTCTCTTCAGACTCCGTCGCCGTCGGAACCGGTGTGTTTGTGTATATGCATGTGTATGAGTAAGTGTGTGCATATTATATATGCGTGTGTATGAGACATAAATACACATCTGTCTGCAAACACTAGGATGCCAGCTCCCTGAGGGCAGGAATTACTGTCCGCCGTGTTCATTCTGTGTCCCCAGTGCCTGAGACTGTGCCGAGCTCATAGGACTAAGTATGTTAAATGGATGGATTATTTCAGCATGATAAAAAAACGCTGCCCTAAACCTCCTCGTGGCAAATCTTCGCACACGTTTAGAATTTCCTTTTGATAAACTTTCAGAAGCAGAATTTGCTGGATCAAAAGATCAAAGACAGGCAACATTTTTCACTTGTCTTGTGTTAAGGCGCTGGGACAAACTTCGGCGTGCAGTAATAGAAGGCCTATTTCTTCACACCCTCAACCGTCCTAAGCATGAGCACTTAAAAGCGTTGTTGCCCATTCTGGGGAAGGCTAAGCTATAGTGATAGTAAAATTAGCAGTGGCTGCCAGGCGTGTGGGGAGAGGGCGGAGGAGTGAATAGGAGGAGCACAGGGGATTTTTTTTTAAGGCAATAGAAGTATTTTGCATGATATCATCCTGATAGATGCAAGATATTATGCATTTGTCAAAACCCATAGAACTTCCCAGCACAACGAGCAAACCTTAATGGACGCAATTTTTAAAAATCATTTGGGAGGTCAGGGATCCCAGGAAGGAATGAAGACTGTGAGGAAGAATCTGGCCGTAACACAGATGTATGCAATGGCCACACTAAAGGGGTGGGAGGAACCGGTGCCGACCCAGGTAACTGCATGTGTGCAGTCTGTAAGACTAAAGGCAAAAAGGACTGCATATACGCTGTCCTGTAGTTGATCGAGTTGTTTCCGTGGGGTACAATTCTGATACTGCCGTGCATGTATCCTGGAACTGAAGAATTAAGTAAGTGGATGGCTCATGGTGGGAGCCGGTTTCTCCCTGTTGGAGTGGGAGTGTACAGGTAGGAGGAGGAGGGTGGGTGATCCATGCTGTATGGATTAGAGCCGGGACGTCAGTCTGAATTCATATGTAGCTTAATATAGATACAGACTGTTACAGAGTCGCAAGTGTCCCACCTGGGCTTTGAACCCACATCTCTCTAACTCCAGCATTCCCTGAACACCACACTATACTGTGAAATGCCAAGTGTGACACTGGCAGGGGGAGGGGAGGGAATCCTGGTGGCTAGCTGGGTGTCCGGTGACAACCTCTGTTCTGTGTTTTCGCAGAGGGATGACAACACTCCAAAGGGAGGCACCATGCGGTCCAACTAGAAACTACATAGGAAGTCCCTGAGCGGCCGCTGTGATAAATGGCTCACGGGGGCACCAAACTTCCTGTCTCCAGCAGAGGGACTGGAGTCGGGCGCTCCAGACTCTGCTGAGGACAGCAAAATGGACTCTGGAGCCATGCCTGGGAGCAGTGTGACTGTCGGGGGCTCGCAGGCAGCCCAGTCCCGTGTCATGCATCATCATAATTGAATGTTGAGGCTCTGAAAGCTGAAGTCAGGAAGGAGGACCACATCTTCTCAGAATGCTTAAACAGTGCCCGGGCGATCGGGGCCCCACTCACAAGAACCTGCCTTCTGAGGAGCTGGGCAGAAGTCCAAAGGCTCTGGGTTCAAGGGACAGGACTCGACCTCTGTCTTGGCTGCTTGTCTTGTGCAACTCTGGACACGTCGAGTCACCACTTTGGCCCTTGGTTTGTTCATATCAAAATAGGGATCATGGTCCTCGCCTCAGCGACCTCACGGAACTCTCCAGCAGATAAATAATAGCGCGGATGGCTCGTGGTTACTGCACCCTCTCTGCAGACCAGCGAAGGCATGCATCGTCTCATTTAACACAGCCGTTTTTGTGGGCACGTGTTTATAGTTTCCTCATTTTACAGATGCGTAAACAAGGTCCGGGGGATGACGTCGCTTGTCTGAGGTCACCCAGCTTGCAAAGATTAAGTCGGAATTTACAGCCCAGAGCGTTATGTCACTAACCACATTCCGCTGTGATGCTACATGGAAAGAATGCTTGAAGAGCAAGCGGCGGACTCCTGGGGAAGAGGGGCGACTTGGAGCAGCCGGACGGGGTGGGCGTGGCTAAGAGCTGGGGCTTGGTGTTTATTTCTGGGTGGGTGTGGCAGGTGAGGGGGTTTGGAGAAGCAAGGTGCAGAGGGAAATAAGCTTGACAGAGAAAGCTGGCAGGGAGGGAGAAAGGAGAGGGTGGCAGCCGCCCAAAGAGATGGAAATCTGGGGAAGACAGAGACACAGAAAAGGATTTTCAGGAAGCTTTGTTCTGAGATATGCTTTGCAATTTCTATCCTCTGGCCCACGCTAAACCTTCAATAAAATCCCCGCTTTGTGTCAATGCTTCCCGAGGTGGACCCAGGTTTGCTTTGGGAGTTGATCTGGTGCTGACTGAGAGGGCCCAGCCCCAGGCGGCCCTGGCTGCTCATTTCATGAGCTGCCTCGGGCCCAAGGCTGTCCCACGCAGTCTGCTGGCTGTTGCTTCCAGGAGCTCTGGCTTTGGGTCCACTGAGGACAACGGCTTTTTCAGGGAGTTAGCTGTGCAAGCTGCAGAATCCTAGCTGGATCCTGGCAGAGTTCTCGGATATATGCAAGTGAATTAATTAAATTGAGGCAGAATCATCCATCTCCCTCCTTCCCTACCTTTCCTCCTTCTTTTTTCCTTCTCTCTTTTCTTCCTTTTCTTCTCTCTCACCTCTCATCTTTTCTCGCTCCCTCAGCCCTCCCTCCATTTTCCAATGTCGATCTTTCAGCCACTATGTGCAATATACTGGGCTTTGCCCCAGCGTGCAGGGGTCAGGGGCATAGACGTCTTTTTATCGCATTTATTACATACTCGCCACCAGGCAATGGGGCTAGGGGCTGGTCACAAACCTATCTCTATCTGTATTTATGCCTCTCACAGGTCTCCACGGGTCCAGACCCAGGTGGAGGCCAATCCCCAGAACACTCCCCGTCCGATCCAGCTCTCCAGTGAGAGTTCTTTCATCTTCTCAGTTGGTGAGAGCGGGTTTCTCCCTGTCTCCTCCCAGTGTTACTTTGTAAGCATTTTACCATGTTGCCCCTCAGCCTTCCTCCTGCTACCTTAATGGCTGCATGCATAATATGCCACTAAGTAGCCTCATTTACATAACTGGCCCCCTATTGCTGGTCATTAGGTAGTTGCTAGTTTTCTTCACCTTTCTGGGTAAAATTATTAGCTTTTTCAGACCAGCTCTTTAGGGCACAGGGTTCTTGGGTCCAGTTTAAATGGGGGCATGAGAGGCACGGGGCAGAGGGTGTGCGCGGCGCTGTGGTTTGTCCTGGAGCGTCTGCCTGCCCTTTCCTCGTCCCCAGTGCAGCTGTGAGCATACAGCAGGTGCTTCATGAATGCTGTCTGAGGATGCCTGCCCTGCCTTTATTCTGGCACCTGTCAGGTCATCTCAGAAGTCTCCCACCTGGCTGTGACCTCCTTGTAGCCTTTTCGTCTCGGTGTCTCCAGTGCCCAGCACCAGGTAGCCCCTCAGGAATGGAGGGAAGGAAACAGAGGAGAAGGAGGAAGGCAGAGAACGGCCTCCTCCTTGCTCTGGCACCCTTCACTGGCGGGGCCTGCGATCGCCGCGGGGCCTTGGTGGCTGGACAGGTTGACATTGTGTAATTTATTAGCCTGAACTGTACAAATTAGACCGTCCCCCCAGGACTCACTCACAACGAGAAGCTGCTTTTCATGATTTTGTCCTGCGGACCCAAATAAATAACCAGAGAAACAAAAACCTCATGAATGTTTTAAAGGGATTCTTGGAATCAGGGGAAAACCTGGCGTTCCGAGTACGGGAGTAGACAGCAGATCAGCTTTCGTTTCTCTTTACCCTTTTTTTTTTTAAATCCTCACCTGAGGATATTTTTACATTTATTTTCAGATAGAGTGGGAGGGAAGGGGAGAGGGGGAGAGAGAGAGAGAAAAACATTGATGTGAGAGAGACATGGATTGGTTGCCTCCTGCACGACCCCGACCAGGGTTGGGGACCGAGGTACGTGCCCTTGACTGGAATCGAACCCACAACACTTTGGTCCACGGGCCGATGCTCTAACCGCTGAGCCAAACTGGCCAGAACTCTCTTTACCCTCTTAAATCTTTTTAAATCCTTGTGCTTGCCAGTGTTAATCTGTGTTTTCCCCCTGAATTTCCCTCCAGTGCGGATCATCAGGAGAACAGTACCCACCACGGGACTTCCATCGGCACCCCGGGCCACACTGTGGGGACCCAGGTGCCCAGTCCCCTGGTCAAGGTTGGGCCTTGGAGCTCAGAGGTGCTGTGACCCCATTCTCTGCCTGCACTTTTGGGTGAGATTAGAGGTGTGAGGTCGCCTTGCCGAGTCCCTCAGTGTCTTCGTATAAAGAGCTTCTTGGCTATGAGCGACTCCTGAGATTATCCCCCCCAAATGTCAGCCTAGCTGAAAGTTAAGCAGTTTACAAGGTCTTGCCGAGGAATTCCATGTACCAGAAGGTATTAGAAGGTCAGCATTTTTCATTTCGATTTTTTCCTTCCCTCTGCCCAGGCTCTAGGTAATGCTCCCTTCAGCATTTTGAAGATGTTCTTACACATCCTGGCAAGGTAGCTAATCACCTGATACGACTTATCATCTGCAGAGCCTGTGAAATGAGGGTTGTCATTGTTTCTATCTGGTCAATGAGGAAGTGGAGGCTCAAACAGAGAGGGAGCCCTCGCCCAGAGTCACACACAGCAAGTAATAGAGCTGGGCTCTGGACCCACATGTCTTAATCCAAAGCCCATGCTGCGGTGCATTATATTATTTCCTCCACTTGGCAAGTCAAGAATACTCCTTCTGCCCTGGTCGGGTAGCTCAGTTGGTTAGAGCGTCGTCTCGATACACCAAGGTTTCGGACGAGTTTGATCCCCGGTCAGGGCACATACAAGAATCAACCAATGAATGAATAAGTGGAACAACAAATCTCTCTCTCTTTCTCTCTCTCTCTCCCCCTTCCTCCCTTCCTCTCTCTCTCAAATCAGTAAATAAAGAACAAGATTGCTCCCTCCCCTGCCCCATGACTGCCTTTGCAGTGAACTCGACAATCAGTGATAACAGCCTGAGATCCAAGCTGAACTGCAGCCCTTGATGGTGCAGTGGACATTCCCTCTCGCGTACCCTCGAATTTCCCAGAGCAGACATTAGCAAACTACAGCCCATGGTCCAAATCTGGGCCACTGCCCATTTATATAAATAAAGGTTTATTGTCACACAGCCACACACTCATTACACATTGTCTTTGGCTGCTTTCACTCCACAAAAGACAGTTGAGCAGAGCGACACAGACCACACGGGTCACAAAGCCCACAGTGCTTACTTCCTGACCCTTAGAGAAACGGTTTTCTGACTCCTGGAACCTGGAGAAATCACCGTCTGTCATCCCAGAATCGAGGGGACAGGTGACAGCGGCATCCAATGAACAGACTGCGTTTGTTGAGAGCTGACGTGAGCCAGGTGCTCTGCTAGCTGCTTCCCGTGGCTGGTCGCCTGGATCCTCCTCAGTGTCATCGGGCGGGTCTCAGGCCAGGGACCAGTTCCCACAGTCACAGGGCTGGAAAGTAGGGGTCCAGGACGCAACCGTGGGGCCCAGGGCGAGCTCTTTATAAAATAGAAAGTGCCTCACAATATTAAAAGCACGATTTCCAAATAGATTGTCTACCCAGTGCCCGGCGTAAGTGACGTAAAATGAGCAAGGGATAGTCTCTGTCTTTGGGAAATTTGTGGGCTTGTCCGGGTGTCCAGGATACATCCACCTGGGACCACTCCAGGCCTTCCTAAGGGTTCCTGGTTTCGGGTCCGCTCCACTGGGTCTCTGGACGGGGGCACTCCAGAAAAGGCTCCTATTTTGCCACCTGTGCCCAGATGGCAGAACCGTGTTCTTGTGCCCTGAAAGAACTACTCTTCGTTGTGGGTCATTTGATTGGGTGGGCAGAGAAGATGGGGACAGCCCAGCCTTTGGAGCCATTCAAATCCCAGCTCTGCAGCTTTCTGGTTGTGTGACCTAGGACAAGTCCCCTGATTTCTAGAGCCCGACTTTTCTCAGCTGTAAAATGGGGATGATGATTCCTGAATCATTGGGTCGTTATGATGGCAAGTATAGCCTGCCATACAGTGAATACCCAAGCTATTTATCATTGGCAATTATTTTTATTATTATTAGTGATCAGATTTCTATATGAGTCAGATTTTGCTGCAATAATGATGCAAATAATGCCAATAATCTGTGTGTTTTTATTTCTTTTTTTCATAGTTCCATGGATCAGTTGGGGATGACTCTGCAGGATGGGTTTAAGCTTGCTCTCCTTGTCTTTCATTTGGGGCCCAGTGGGACATTCAGGACATACCCTTCTAAAGGCAGGGATTTCAAGATGAGGAAGTGAAAAAAGCTTGAACTCAGAACTGACCCACAGTTGTTTCAACATATCCCATCAGCCAAAGTATTTCACGCGATTCAGCCCACTAGCACCAGGGTAGGAAGGCACACTCCACCCCCAGGGAACCACAGTAAGGACGGAGAAAGGAAACCGATTCGTGAGCAAATTGTACCACTACCACAAATGTCAAAACTCACAGCATGACTGTCGCGTGAGTCCATCATCTACCCAACACCGCCTTCTGCATTTCTCAAGGCTTAGCAGTTCATCCAAATGGGGAAACTGAGGTGCCAGCCCTTCCTGTGGTTGTCTCCAGTCACGGTACATCTTAGGGACTGTCATATTGCCACAAGGACACTGTCCATCTTATTCCAGGGGGTTTTCATAGGTAGCCTCCAGCACGACCCCCCAGAGAAAGCCTCATCTACTGCTGGAATGTGGAGCCACCTGCCCACTCCTCCAGGGGGTCCAGTGTGACGAAAAACAGCCCCATGTTGGGTGGTGACCACTGGAAGTTCAATGATCAGGACCCAACGCTGCCCATTCAATTTCCTCTTGCTGAAATTCCTGGTTGTTCCACAGCCAAAACCAGGTTGGCTATTTAATCTGGATACCAATGGCTGTCATTAACTGTATTGATAAACAAGGTTTCCAAAATTATCTCAATACCAGGAAGAGTTCATTGAAAACAAAAGCAGCAACAACAACAAAATCGACATCAGCCTTGTGGTGTCCACCCTAACCCAAGGGAGCCTGGCGATGAGTTGAGTATTTTTGGATCTAGATAGCTTGGGCCTGGCCCGGATCCACTGATTTTCTCAGTAGCTCTTTCCAGAGTCCAAACTATTTCCTAATTTGTTCCAAAACACCATGTTCTGTGGCTTCATTTGGACACTGAGGTCATGAAGAGATGAATGAGTTGGGAAATGGAGAAAGTAGGGGAAGGAAAGAAATTCTTCATCTGTTCATTCACTCACACATTCACTGGGTACCTGCAGTGTCCTGGGAGCTGGGGGTTCAAAGTTGATGGATGTAGAAGTTCCACTGTGCTGGCCACACCAGATCCTCATTTAAATGCATCTTTTCAAGGCAGGCAATTGGCTTCCCATCAGTCACTGCACCATAGACGATTGGTTTAAGCTAATCACAGCCATACTATTCTCTTGCCAGTGATTGGTTTAAGGATTATCACGTGAACTGGTTCTGCCTAATGAGGAGTTTAAAAAAGTCTGTTGGTGGCTTTTTATTTTTATTTATTTTTTTCTTTATTGACTTTAGAGAGAGAGGAAGGGAGAGGGAGAGAGAGAGAGAAACATTGATGAGAGAGACCATTGATTGGCCGCCTCCTGCATGCCCCCCACTGGGGATCTGGCCCACAACCTGAGCATGTGTCCTGACTGGGAATCGAACCAGCGACCTCTCAGTCCATGGGATGATGCTCAACCACTGAGCCACACCGGCCGGGCTCTTTTATTATTTCTTTCATGGGATTAGGGTTTTCGGTATGATGTTCTTTGTCTTTTTTTTTTTAATTGAATTTATTGGGGTGACATTGTTAATAAAATTATATAGGTTTCAAGTGTACAGTTGTATAATACATCATGAGTGAATTGTATTATGTGTGCAACGCCCAAAGTCCAGTCTCCTCCCATCACCATTTATCTCCCCTGTACCTTCTTCAACCTCCCCCACCCCCTTTCCCTCTGGTAATCACCATACTGTTGTCTGTGTTTATGACTTTGTTTGTTTGTTTTTACTTAATCCCTTCACCTTTTACACCCAGCCCCCCAACCCTCCTCCCCTCTGACAGCTGTCATTCTGTTCACTGTATCTATTTGTTTCTATTTTGTTTGTTTATTTTGTTCATTAGATGCCACATATGAGTGAAATCATATGGTACTTGTCTTTCTCTGACTGGCTTATTTCACTTAGTATAATACTCTCCAGATCCATCTATCCTGTTGCAAAAGGTTAGGTTTCCTTTTGTATGGCTGAGTAGTATTCCATCGTGAAAAGGTACCACAGCGTTTTCTCTCCACTCATCTACTGACGGACACTTGGGCTGCTTCCAAATCTTGGCTATTGTAAATAATGCTGCAATGAACATAGGGATGCATTTATTCTTTCAAATTAGTGTTTTGGGTTGCTTTGGATATATTCCCAGAAGTGGAATCCCTGGGTCATAAGGCAGTTCCATTTTTAACTTTTGAGGAAACTCCACACTGCTTCCCACAGTGGCTGCACCAATCTGCATTCCCACCAACAGTGCATGAGGGTTCCCTTTGCTCCACACCCTCACCAACACTTGTTGTTTGTTGATTTATTGATGATAGCCATTCTGACAGGTGTGAGGTGAGATGTATTTGTGGTTTTCATTTGCATTTCTCTGATGATTAGTGATGATGGGCATCTTTTCATATATCTAATGGCCATCTGTGTTTCCTCTATGGAGAAGTGTCTATTCAGGTCCTTTGCCCATTTTTAAACTGGATTGTTTTGGGGTTTTTTTTGGTGTTGAGTTGCATAAGTTCTTTATAAATCTTGGGTACTAACCTTTTATCAGATGTATCATTGGTGAATATGTTCTCCCATTCAGTGGGTTGTCTTTTCCTTTTGTTGATGGTTTCCTTTGCTGTGCAAAAAGTTTTTAGTTTGATGTAGTCCATTTGTTTATTTTTTTCTTTTGTTTCCCTTGCCCAAGGAGATAGATCAGAAAAAAAATATTGCTATGAGAAATGTCCAAGATTTTACTGCCTATGTTTATTTTTAAATTTAATTTAATTTAATTTTTTCCATCCTTTTTTATCTCCTGTATGCCATCTATCTCCTCCACCCATCCCCCTCCACCCCCGAAATCATCACACTATTGTCTATGTCCATGAATTCTCTCTCTTTTCTTTCCTTTTTTACTCAATCCCTCCACCCTCTAATCCCCCCACCCCCCGCCCTGAGCTGTCTGCTTGCTCTCTGTCTATGAGTCTGTCTCTATTTTACTTGGGAGTTCAGTTTGTTCTTTCAGTTCCACGTATGAGTGAAATCATATGGTACTTGTCTTTCTCTGACTGGGTTATTCCACTTAGCATAATGTTCTTCAGGTCCATCCGTGCTGTCGCAAAAGGTAACATTTTCTTTTGTTTTTACTGCCTATGTGTTCTTCTAGGAGTTTTATGGTTTTGAGTCTTACATTTAAGTCTTTTGAGTTTATTCTTGTGTATGGTGCAAGGTGATCTAGTTTTATCTTTTTGTATCTTTCTGTCCAATTTTCCCAACACCCTTTATTGAATAGACTGTGTTTACCCCATTGTATGCTGTTGCCTCCTTGGTCAGTGGATCACAGCATAAGCTTTCGAGCTCAATCCATCCAGATTTGAATGATGACTCTGATGTTATCTTAGTTAATAGGGTGGCAGATAACTTCCTGGGCTACTTTCTAGTCGTCTACCAGCTATTCACGAGCGTTTCCTTCCCCTCATCTCTGCCAGCAGGAGGTGTTGAAGTTATTCTTAATTTTTGCCAGTTCAATGGGTAGAAAGTGGTATTTCGTTGTTACTTTAATTTGCATTTACTAACTTGTAGAAAATGTAAGTATATTTTTCTATATTTATTTGGTTGGCCAATCAGATTTCTTTCATAAGTTCTTATCCTTTGCTCATTTTTCTATTGTCGTTTTTCTTGTTAATTTGTGAGAGCTCTTTACTACAGTATAGACATTATCCTAATATAGTATGGATTTTTATCTTACCTGCATTACAACTTTTTTCTAGAACCATCTTTTGTTCTTTATCCCATTACATGTCTTTTGAGGATCAAAGCACTGAGCAGAATTGCTAGTGTCTAGTTCAATAAATTATTTCTATTACTTACAAGCTTTGGTGTGGGTACAGGGTTCTGGGGCTATTTGAATGTGTGTGTGCTAAAATCCCATTGGCCAAAGCAAGTCACAGGGTGGAGCTGAGTCAGAAAGGGAGTGCTCTGTGGTCACAATGTCAAGGACAAGGGCACAGGGAGGGATGAAGAACTGGGACCATCATTGCAATCGGCCACAGTGGTCTGGCACAGAGATCAAGATGTCAGGTTATGGAAACAGAAAGACCTGGATTTGGGTGCCTCTCCGGGCTGGAATCTGCCCGCGTCTCCCACTGCCGCCCCCCCACCCCCTCGCCCCCCACCCCAGTGCCTAAACCAAAGCTGGTTTTCCAAAGGCTTTGTTCCCAGCTTGCTCATGGCCAGAAATCTCTTTTCAATGTTGCCTTCCAGCTGCTAATGCTCTCTCTGTCTTTTAAGAATATCTGCATTAAAAGATCCTCATTACATTTTCTGATTACAAGGGAGCTCATGCTCGGTGCACAGGGCTCACGCAATGCGGATAACCGTGACCCGGTCCTGTACCCCGCCGAGTGGGACCTTGCCACCTTTAATCCCCAGACTTTTCTCTGTGCCCATCTAAGATCCCTTTGTCAAATACTGAGTCATACTCGACACAACAAATACGGAGTACTTCTGTCACTTAGCAACAACCATGTGGGTGTATTTTTCCACACAGGGTGTCGTCAGTGGGTTGTGTATCAAAATCATCTAGAAAGGAGAAGATCAAAATGCAGGTTCCTAGGCCTCGTTCCTGAAGAGTCCCTTTTAAGAGGTCTGAAGGGAGGTTCAGAAACCCGTTTTTAACGAATTGTGGATGCACAGTGTTTGTATTTTAACAGGGTCTCCTTGCCTGGTACTGATACTGGGTGATGCTGGTGGAAACAGAAATACCCAGTGAAAGGAATGCCTAATGCAGGGGTTCCAGACACTGAGACAGGCAGCAGGGGAGACCACCGCGGTCAAACCGTATCACCCAAGGGGGCTGCCTTACGCAGAGAAAGGTCCTGCATTGGCTTCAAGCCACAATTTCTCTGGCATCTGCCCAGGTTTGCATCCCCAAGGAAGCATTAACCTGGTGTCCTTGCACAAGTGACCGCCTCTCGGGGCCTCAGTCAGCTCATCTGTGCCATGGGAATCATTCTGTCCGCATGGCAGGGCTGCTGAGAGAAGGAGGGAGTTCCCACATATCCAACTCTCTCCAGGGTTGGGCTCACAGCAGTTCTTCCAGAAACACGGCCTCCCTCCCCCCAGGAGCTGAGGGAGCAGGGTTAGCCAGAGCGTCCCCGAGGACAGCAGCAGCCACACCAGGTGTCTTGACAATTTAATTATGGAAAATTAGGGCAAGTCAGGTTTCTGCCTCCAGGAATCTCGTATTAAGGTCTGGACGATGGTGTGGGATTTTAATCATTCTCTAGGGCTGGAGACAAGAAAGGCTCTTTCTGCTGGGACAGAGGCTAAGTAGGGGAACCAATCAGAATATGGAAATCCAGCCAAGGGACTGGCTAGGGACACCTTCAGAGAGGGCCAGTGCCTTTTCTGGATGTTTGCCCTCTGGGGACTCCTGCCCTGGCAGAACCTCAGGGGACATGCCTACCTCCTACTATTACCAGAGTTATAGATAATAGGCCAGTGCAAAAGTGACCACAGTTCTGTACCTTCCCTCTCTCTGCTCCTTTTCCAATGTACCTTTGGAGCTGCTCCCATCGAGAGGAGGGGTCTGTTTCCGTAACGCCCTTGAATCTGGGCTGGCCCTGTCACTTGTTTTGGCCCACAAACATGGTAGAAGTAACTGTGACCGTTCACAGCTCATGGGTCAAGAGGACCAGAGTGCTTCTGCTCTGTTTTAGAATCTTGCCCAGCCTCCAGTGCTAGTCCCAGGCTAGTCTGCTAGACCATGGGAGACCTTGGGAGGAGAGCCCAGGCATGCCAGCCAACGCCATCCCAGCTTAACCCACAGCCAGGTGACCCTCATAGGTGAGAG